>JAXCGZ010018027.1:25000-29360 GCA_037179515.1 Halocaridina rubra | reverse complement strand
ACACCACTACGCCTTGACTTAGTAATCATAAGTCCTAGGTTCGAGTCCCGGTCGGGGTAAAAAAAAAAAATGATTCATGTTTTCACATATGTAATGTGCTTATTTGTATTTCATGGCCCGAATGAGATTGGGAATATATATATATATATATATATATATATATATATATATATATATATATATATATATATATATATATATATATATATATATATATATATATATATATATACATACATACATACATACATACATACATACATGAAGCCATCTCTGTCCCAAACCTCTCCCACCCATGGGTCGGGAGAAGGGGTAGTCATCAGAGGACTTAAACAGAGAATCAAGAAGTTAGAGGAAATGGTTACAAGCCTTGATGATAAAATTCGGAATATGGATGGAGAAATGAAAGAGAATGAAACACTCAGAGAACAAATAAGATCTTTGGAGGAAGCAAATAAAGCACAAGGGCAGGAGAGAAAGGAACTAGAAAAAAGAATAAAGAAGCTGGAAGGGGAAAAGAGTCAACTAGAATCTAGAATTTCTAATCAAGAAGATAAAAACAAACAGCTAAATGACAACCTAAAGGAATTAGATGTTAGTTCACTGCTATCTTCTGAGAGAGACGAGATTGCTGCTTGGAATGTTCAGATTAAGGAAAACATTGAACAGTTCAGAAAAGAGTTCCAGGAGCTGAATATGGAAAATGATGCCATGAAAACGTCCTTTGCTGATGCACTAAAGGGGAATGTGGCAGTAAAAGAGGCTGTAAAGGTGGTGGCACTGGAAAACATACAAACAGTTGATTATAAAGAGACAGTAATCGAAAAAATGAAAGACGTTGTGATGGAAAGGGCAAACCCACTCATCAGACAGGCACTTGATAAGGAGAAGACAGTGGTAATCTCAGGCATAAGTGAATCCCAGGAGCCAACATGGCAGGGGAGACTTGAAGAAAATAAAGCTAGGGTTGTAGACCTGATAAGAAAGCTTGGAGTAGTATGTGGTCCTGAGGATATTGTAAACATACACCAACTAGGTAAATATTCGAGGGAAGGAAAGCCGAGACCAACAAAAGTAACCTTTGAGAGAGGGGAGACATGTAGGGAAATATTGTTGAGAAAAAAAAGTCTAAAAGACCTTCAAGAATGCAAAGAAGTGTTCATTAGACGATACAGAACACAGGAAGAGATGGGAAAGATCAAAAACTTGTTGCAAGAGGCAAGAAGGTTAAATGATGAAAGAAATGAGGAAGAGAAGAAAAATTTTCGTTACGGAATACTTCCAGACAAAGGGGAGATAAAGAAGATAATGACAGAAGATCAGGGGATGGGGCCTCATTAAGATTGTTATACACAAATGCTGATGGATTAGCTGGTAAGGCAGTAGAATTAAAAGATAGGATTCACAACAGTAAGGCAGATATAGTAGCAATTACAGAGACTAAGTTGAGTGAGGACATAAACAGTGTCACAGTTTTTCCTAAGGGCTTCAGAATACTAAGGGTCGAAAGATCTGAGAGGACTGGTGGAGGGATAGCACTGCTCATAAGTGAGAGGATTCAAGCTGAAGAGATAAACTTGGCTATAGAAAGTGAGTTCAGGGAATTTCTTGTTGCTCGCATAAATACTGGGTCAGAGAGCATTATAATAACTGTTGTATACAACCCACCAAGGAACCAAAATAGGCTTGAAATTTATGAGGAAAGTCATATAGGTACGATTGAAGTCATAAACTCAGTTGTTAACATGGCGCGGGAGAAAAAATGTAGGATTTTGATTATGGGAGACTTTAATCATAAAGAGATAGATTGGATAAATCTTGACCCACACAGTGGTGAGGACTCCTTTGGGCAAGATTCCTAGATTGCGTACAAGGGAATTTCCTACACCAACATGTAATGGAACCAACAAGAGCCAGGGGTGGGGATGAGCCATCACTACTTGATCTGGTGTTCACAGATAATGTGTTGGATATTGAAAATATTGAGTATGAACCACCAATTGGAAAGAGTGACCACTGTGTGTTGTTGATGGAGTATATCATTGAAGACATTCTTCCTGAGAGTAGAGGCACTGAGGACATGAGGAGGAACTATCAGAAAGGAGATTACATCAAAATGAATGAGCTTTTTGCAGTTATTGACTGGAGAACCTTATTTTACAACAAATCTGTACAAGAAATGTATGACATCTTTTGTGAGAAATATGGGAAGATAGTAGATTGCTGCATACCTGTCACCAAAGTAGGTGTAATTCATGCCAGAGAGAAATGGTTCGATAATGGGTGTAAAAGAGCTAAGGAGTGGAGAGACAAATGCTGGAAAAGGTATAGGAGGAGAAAAAACATAAATGCCTGGCAAACCTACAAAAGAGCAAGAAATGACTACCTAAGTAAAAGGAGAGAGGCAGAGAAAGATTATGAGAGGGACATCACCAGGAAGGCTAAAGAAAATCCCAAGCTTTTCCACAGCTTTATCAGAGGAAAACTGAAGGTAAAAGAACAGGTTTTAAGGCTAAAGAGAGCGGATGGAAGCATCACTGAGACGGACGAAGAGATCTGCAAAGAATTGAACAAGGAGTTTCAGTCAGTATTTACAGTAGAAAATACCCCACCCCCTCAGATTGCAGTGATAGAAGCTCAAGGGCCGGTATTAGAGAACATCAACCTTACAGCCACAGAGGTATGCAAGGCGCTGATGGATTTAGATGTTCATAAAGCTACAGGTCCTGATGACATATCCCCTCATGTGCTTAAAAAATGCGCAAACACAATATCAGTGGCACTAAGTATCATATTTAAGGAGTCATTGGAGTCGGGGGAGATTCCAAGATGCTGGAAACAAGCAAATGTGATACCTATCTTCAAAAAGGGAAGGAGGGATACGGCTCTGAACTATAGACCAGTTTCCTTGACCAGCATAGTTTGCAAACTTATGGAGAAACTACTAAGGAAACATATCTCTCTTCACTTGGAATCCTTCAACTTTTTGTCAGTGAGGCAACATGGCTTCAGAGAAGGAAGATCAACAGTAACAAACTTATTAGAATTTTATGATGAGGTAAGCCAAATCTTACAGGAAAGAGAGGGTTGGGCAGATTGCATATTCCTAGACTTCCAGAAAGCGTTTGACACTGTTCCACATGGGAGACTTATTAGGAAGCTGCAATCAATGGCTAGAATAGGTGGAAATGTCTTGGAATGGATAAAAACTTACTTAGAAGGAAGGGAACAGAGGGTTAGAGTAAGACACTCAGTGTCTGAATGGAGAAGAGTTAGTAGTGGAGTTCCACAGGGTTCAGTTTTAGGGCCACTTTTGTTCCTTGTATATGTAAATGACCTACCAGAGTCTGTAAATTCATTCATGAATATGTTTGCAGATGATGCAAAGATTGTGAAGAAAGTAAAAAACGAGAACAATGGTAGAGAACTTCAGGAGGATCTAAATAATCTGCATGAGTGGTCAGAAAAGTGGCTAATGAAATTCAATACCTCAAAATGTAAGGTAATGAGAATGGGTACAAGTGCAAGAAGGCCCAAGCTTGACTACTCGGTGGCTGGAGTACAGCTTCAGGAGACAGAAAATGAGAGAGATCTAGGAGTAAACATATTGGCAGATTTGTCTCCAGAAATACATATAAATGGCGTAGTAAGGGCAGCATATGCATTCTTATCAAATGTAAGGGTAGCCTTCAGGCACATGGACAAGGAAATGTTCAGAAATATTTATGTAACCTATGTGAGGCCAAAACTCGAATATGCAGCCCCCTTTTGGAATCCGCACTTGAAAAAGCACATAGCTAAGCTTGAAAAAGTTCAAAGACATGCCACGAAACTGGTGCCAGAAATACGCAATCTCGGTTATGATGAGAGGCTGAGGGAATTAGACTTGCCATCACTCGAAGCTAGAAGAGTAAGGGGGGATATGGTGACAGTCTTTAAATTCCTTCATGGTTATGATAGAGTGGATAGGGATCGATATTTCGATATGGCTGGCTCTAGAACTAGAGGTCATAGTTTGAAGCTTCGGAAGAAAACTTGTTTGCAGGATGTAAGGAAATACTTTTTCAGTGTAAGAGTAGTTGATAATTGGAATTCGCTAAGCGAGGAGGTAGTTAATGCTACCTCAATCCATAGTTTTAAGGACAGGTATGATAAGTATCACTAAGTCTAAAAATGGAACCGATCAGGAGACGGGAAGATACGAGCTTTGGGCTCTTTCCCGTAAACACAATTAGGTAATCACAATTAGGTAATCACATACATATATATCATATATATATATATATATATATATATATATATATATATATATATATATATATATATATATATATATATATATATATATATATATATATAT
>JAXCGZ010018027.1:5000-20000 GCA_037179515.1 Halocaridina rubra | reverse complement strand
ATATATATATATATATATATATATATATATATATATATATATATATATATATATATATATATATATATATATATATATATATATATATATATATATATATATATATATATATATATATATATATATATATATATATATATATATATATATATATATATATATATATATATATATATATATATATATATATATATATATATATATATATATATATATATATATATATATATATATATATATATATATATATATATATATATATATATATATATATATATATATATATATATATATATATATATATATATATATATATATATATATATATATATACAGTGGTTCGGTCATGTGAAGAGGAGAGAAGAAGACTACGTGGGTGTGAGAGTGATGGAGATGGACGTGGAGGGCAGACGTAGACGAGGAAGACCTAAACTACGGTGGAAGGACCGACTGAAGGAGGATCTCAGAGAGAGAGACAGCTGGAGGAGGAGCAAGTGATGGACCGGAACCAGTGGAGACGACTAGTGAAGAGATGCGACCCCATATGAAAATGGGAACGCAAATAGAGGAAGAAGAAGATAGATAGATAGATAGATAGATAGATAGATAGATAGATAGATAGATAGATATATAGATAGAGAGATAGATGAATGGATGGATGGATAGATAGATAGATAGAGAGATAGATGAATGGATGGATGGATAGATAGATAGAAAGAATGAGAGAGATTAATCCTTTCTTAGTTGTTCATTAAAAAAAAAAAACGCTGGCGCTTATAACTGGAAATTATACATGTTTAATGATACCACACTGTTCCCCTCATCATATGTCGGAGAATCAATGTGTTTTTGAAATTATATTAAAAATCCACAACATTGTAAAGTGCATAAGACAGTTGTGAGACCTGCGATGATGTATGGAGCAGACATGGGCAATAAAGAAGACACAAGAGAAAAAACTGGATGTGGCAGAGATGAGGATGTTGAGATGGATGTGTGGGGTGACAAGAAGCGATAAGATCAGAAACGAGGTAATTAGAGGTACCTCAAAAGTTAGAGAAATATCAGATAAGATACAAGAAAGTAGACTAAGATGGTATGGTCATGTCGTTAGGAGGGATGAACAGTATGTTGGGAGGAGGGTGATGGAAATGGATATACAGGGTAGGAGAAGGAGAGGGAGACCAAAGCGTAGGTGGATGGATTGCATCAATGACGTCCTGAGGTCTAAAGGCTTGGTGGTTGATGCGGTATGGGACAGAAACAAATGTAGAAAACTGGCCAGAAACATTGACCCCACATAAAAGTGGGAAAAGATGTAGACGAAGGAGATTAAAAATCCACCAGATTATACCTTCAAAGTATAAATTCAATTGATGAAGCCGATAATGAATGGAGGGCATAAAAATATATAAGCATTGAAGATATAATTTGGAAATATGGATAGTGGCTAGCATAAATAGAAAAAAAGGAATGAAAGGGGTAAAAATAGGACATGGTAAAAGGGCATTGCATTAGTGAATGGAGACTTATGGTCAAGAGTGATCTTTCTTTTTTTTTCTTTTAGTGTGACCCTGAGAGAGGCAAAACAATTGCCCTCATCGGGTCCGGGCACCAGGAAAACATTGAAAAAAGTAAAATTAAAAAAAAAATAAGAGAATGATAAACAATATGAAAGAACGGGCTGAAAGGATAGTTAAAGTAATCCAGACCAAGAGATATGGCAGGCTTAGGCCCTGAGATGAAAAGAAGCTTAGAGTTTAGTTTCAGAATGAAAATCAGACAGGCCTTGCATTTTGAACATTTAGCTTCGAAGTTGGAACAACCGTAAAAAGAGTTTTGCATTCTAGAATAACAGTTCAATGCAGGTGTTAATCTTGATTAAAAAGTATAAGGTTTGAAACTAATGAAAATGAATTTAAGATATATAAAACGTAGTACATGGCTTGCAGAAAGCGGCAAAGCTGGAACAGATGAAAAGATGAAAACTTTCCATGGAGATGAATTTATTGGCACATTTCATGATGACGACAGAGCTCAAAAAAGCAATTCAGATGAATAATAACCGTTTAATATCTTGGCTGCAAATTAAGAACGAATGTTCCTAGGAGACAGAAGCTGGGCTATAGAAAATGCGAAAGTATTCCATCTGATATTAACACATACGTACACGCACGCACGCACACACACATACAAAGACACACACACACACACATACACACACACACACACACACATACACACACACACACACACACACACACAGTGTCACAGTTTTTCCTAAGGGCTTCAGAATACTAAAGGTTGAAAGATCTGAGAGGACTGGTGGAGGGATAGCACTGCTCATAAGTGAAAGGATTCAAGTTGAAGAAATAAACTTGGCTATAGAAAGTGAGTTCAAGGAATTTCTTGTTGCTCGCAAAAATACTGGGTCAGAGAGCATTATAATAACTGTTTTATACAACCCACCAAGGAACCAAAATAGGCTTGAAGTTTATGAGGAAAGTCATATAGGTACTATTGAAGTCATAAACTCAGTTGTTAACATGGCACGGGAAAAAAATAGGATTTTGATTATGGGAGACTTTAATCATAAAGAGATAGATTGGATAAATCTTGACCCACACAGTGGTGAGGACTCATTCGGGGCAAGATTCCTAGATTGCTTACAAGGGAATTTCCTACACCAACATGTAATGGAACCAACAAGGGCCAGGGGTGGGGATGAACCATCACTACTTGATCTGGTGTTCACAGATAATGTGTTGGATATTGAAAAAATTGAGTATGAACCACCAATTGGAAAGAGTGACCACTGTGTGTTGTTGATGGAATATATCATTGAAGATATTCTTCACACACACACACACACACACACACACACACACACACACACACATATACACACACACACACACACACACACATATATATATATATATATATATATATATATATATATATATATATATATATATATATATATATATATATATATATATATATATATATATATATATATATATATATATATATATATATATATATATATATATATATATATATATATATATATATATATATATATATATATATATATATATATATATATATATATATATATATATATATATATATATATATATATATATATATATATATATATATATATATATATATATATATATATATATATATATATATATATATATATATATATATATATATATATATATATATATATATATTCTCTTTCTAGACTTTTTATTGGAGAGACCACGAATATATTGCATACTTATGATAAGAATACAAAACAAAATTACAATTAATCTGATATATGGTGCCTATAACATAGGCAGTCTCTGAAAACTCATTAACACTACCGTCATCATTCACGGAGTCACTAAGTGAGAGTGAGTGTGTGATTACCCAATTGTGATTACCTAATTGTGTTTACGGGAAAGAGCCCAAAGCTCGTATCTTCCCGTCTCCTGATCGGTTCCATTTTATACTTAGTCATACTTATCATACCTGTCCTTAAAACTATGGATTGAGATAGCATTAACTACCTCCTCGCTTAGCCAATTCCAATTATCAACTACTCTTACACTGAAAAAGTATTTCCTTACATCCTGCAAAGAAGTTTTCTTACGAAGCTTCAAACTATGACCTCTAGTTCTAGAGCCAGCCGTATCAAAATATCGATCCCTATCCACTCTATCATAACCATGAAGGAATTTAAAGACTGTCACCATATCCCCCCTCACTCTTCTAGCTTCGAGTGATGGTAAGTCTAATTCCCTCAGCCTCTCATCATAACTGAGATTGCGTATTTCTGGCACCAGTTTCGTGGCATGTCTTTGAACTTTTTCAAGCTTATCTATGTGCTTTTTCAAGTGCGGATTCCAAAAGGGGGCTGCATATTCGAGTTTTGGCCTCACATAGGTTACATAAATATTTCTGAACATTTCCTTGTCCATGTGCCTGAAGGCTACCCTTACATTTGATAAGAATGCATATGCTGCCCTTACTATGCCATTTATATGTATTCCTGGAGACAAATCTGCCAGTATATTTACTCCTAGATCTCTCTCATTTTCTGTCTCTTGAAGTTGTACTCCAGCCACCGAGTAGTCAAGCTTGGGCCTTCTTGCACTTGTACCCATTCTCATTACCTTACATTTTGAAGTATTGAATTTCATTAGCCACTTTTCTGACCACTCATGCAGATTATTTAGATCCTCCTGAAGTTCTCTACCATTGTTCTCGTTTTTTTACTTTCTTCGCAATCTTTGCATCATCTGCAAACATATTCATGAATGATATTTACAGACTCTGGTAGGTCGTTTACATATACAAGGAACAAAAGTGGCCCTAAAACTGAACCCTGTGGAACTCCACTACTAACTCTTCTCCATTCAGACACTGAGTGTCTTACTCTAACCCTCTGTTCCCTATCCTTCTAAGTAAGTTTTTATCCATTCTAAAACATTTCCACCTATTCTAGCCATTGATTGCAACTTCCTAATAAGCCTCCCATGTGGAACAGTGTCAAACGCTTTCTGGAAGTCTAGGAATATGCAATCTGCCCAGCCCTCTCTTTCCTGTAAGATTCGGCTTACCTCATCATAAAATTCTAATAAGTTTGTTACTGTTGATCTACCTTCTCTGAAGCCATGTTGCCTCACTGACAAAAAGTTGAAGGATTCCAAGTGAAAAGAGATATGTTTCCTTAGTAGTTTCTCCATAACTTTGCAAACTATAATGGTCAAGGAAACTGGTCTATAGTTCAGAGCCGTATCCCTCCTTCCCATTTTGAAGATAGGTATCACATTTGCTTGTTTGCAGCATCTTGGAATCTCCCCTGACTCCAGTGACTTTTTAAATATGATACTTAGTGCCACTGATATTGAGTTTGCGCATTTTTTAAGCACACTAGGGGATATGTCATCAGGACCTGTAGCTTTATGAACATCTAAATCCATCAGCGCTTTGCATACCTCTGTGGCTGTAAGGTTGATGTTCTCTAATACCGGCCCTTGAGCTTCTATCACTGCAATCTGAGGGGGTGGGGTATTTTCTACTGTAAATACTGACTGAAACTCCTTGTTCATTTCTTTGCAGATCTCTTCATCCGTCTCAGTGATGCTTCCATCCGCTCTCTTTAGCCTTAAAACCTGTTCTTTTACCTTCAGTTTTCCTCTGATAAAGGTGTGGAAAAGCTTGGGATTTTCTTTAGCCTTCCTGGTGATGTCCCTCTCATAGTCTCTCTCTGCCTCTCTCCTTTTACTTAGGTAGTCATTTCTTGCTCTTTTGTAGGTTTGCCAGGCCTTTATGTTTTTTCTCCTCCGATTCCTTTTCCAGCATTTGTCTCTCCACTCCTTAGCTCTTTTACACCCATTATCGAACCATTTCTCTCTGGCATGAATTACACCTACTTTGGTGACAGGTATGCAGCAATCTACTATCTTTCCATATTTCTCACAAAAGATGTCATACATCTCTTGTACAGATTTGTTGTAAAATAAGGTTCTCCAGTCAATAACTGCAAAAAGCTCATTCATTTTGATGTAATCTCCTTTCGGATAGTTCCTCCTCATGTCCTCAGTGCCTCTACTCTCAGGAAGAATGTCTTCAATGATATACTCCATCAACAACACACAGTGGTCACTCTTTCCAATTGGTGGTTCATACTCAATATTTTCAATATCCAACACATTATCTGTGAACACTAGATCAAGTAGTGATGGCTCATCCCCACCCCTGGCCCTTGTTGGTTCCATTACATGTTGGTGTAGGAAATTCCCTTGTACGCAATCTAGGAATCTTGCCCCGAATGAGTCCTCACCACTGTGTGGGTCAAGATTTATCCAATCTATCTCTTTATGATTAAAGTCTCCCATAATCAAAATCCTAATTTTTTTTTCCCGTCCCATGTTAACAACTGAGTTTATGACTTCAATAGTACCTATATGACTTTCCTCATAAACTTCAAGCCTATTTTGGTGCCTTGGTGGGTTGTATACAACAGTTATTATAATGCTCTCTGACCCAGTATTTATGCGAGCAACAAGAAATTCCCTGAACTCACTTTCTATAGCCAAGTTCTTCAACTTGAATCCTTTCACTTATGAGCGGTGCTATCCCTCCACCAGTCCTCTCAGATCTTTCAACCCTTAGTATTCTGAAGCCCTTAGGAAAAACTGTGACACTGTTTATGTCCTCACTCAACTTAGTCTCTGTAATTGCTACTATATCAGCCTTACTGTTGTGAATCCTATCTTTTAATTCTACTGCCTTACCAGCTAATCCATCAGCATTTGTGTATAACAATCTTAATGAGGCCCCATCCCCTGATCTTCTGTCATTATCTTCTTTATCTCCCCTTTGTCTGGAAGTATTCTGTAACCAAAATCTTTCTTCTCTTCTTCATTTCTTTCATCATTTAACCTTCTTGCCTCTTGCAACAAGTTTTTGATCTTTCCCATCTCTTCCTGTGTTCTGTATCGTCTAATGAACACTTCTTTGAATTCTTGAAGGTCTTTTAGACTTTTTTTTCTCAACAATATTTCCCTACATGTCTCCCCTCTCTCAAAGCTTACTTTTGTTGGTCTCTTCTTTCATTCCCTCGAATATTTACCTAGTTGGTGTATGTTTACAATATCCTCAGGACCACAAACTACTCCAAGCTTTCTTATCAGGTCTACAACCCTAGCTTTATTTTCTTCAAGTCTCCCCTGCCAGGTTGGCTCCTGGGATTCGCTTATGCCTGAGATTACCACTGTCTTCTCCTTATCAAGTGCCTGTCTGATGAGTGGGTTTGCCCTTTCCATCACAACGTCTTTCATTTTTTCGATTACTGTCTCTTTATAGTCAACTGTTTGTATGTTTTCCAGTGCCACCACCTTTACAGCCTCTTTTACTGCCACATTCCCCTTTAGTGCATCAGCAAAGGAAGTTTTCATGGCATCATTTTCCATCTTCAGCTCCTGGAACTCTTTTCTGAACTGTTCAATGTTTTCCTTAATCTGGACATTCCAAGCAGCAATCTCGTCTCTCACAGAAGAGAGCAGTGAACTAACATCTAATTCCTTTAGGTTGTCATTCAGCTGTTTCTTTTTATCTTCTTGTATAGTCAACTGTTTGTATGTTTTCCAGTGCCACCACCTTTACAGCCTCTTTTACTGCCACATTCCCCTTTAGTGCATCAGCAAAGGAAGTTTTCATGGCATCATTTTCCATATTCAGCTCCTGGAACTCTTTTCTGAACTGTTCAATGTGTGTGATTACCTAATTGTGATTACCTAATTGTGTTTACGGGAAAGAGCCCAAAGCTCGTATCTTCCCGTCTCCTGATCGGTGTGTGTGTGTGTGTGTGTGTGTGTGTGTGTGTGTGATTACCTAATTGTGATTACCTAATTGTGCTTACGGGAAAGAGCCCAAAGCTCGTATCTTCCCGTCTCCTGATCGGTTCCAATTTTAGACTTAGTGATACTTATCATACCTGTCCTTAAAACTATGGATTGAGATAGCATTAACTACCTCCTCGCTTAGCCAATTCCAATTATCAACTACTCTTACACTGAAAAAGTATTTCCTTACATCCTGCAAACAAGTTTTCTTACGAAGCTTCAAACTATGACCTCTAGTTCTAGAGCCAGCCATATCGAAATATCGATCCCTATCCACTCTATCATAACCATGAAGGAATTTAAAGACTGTCACCATATCCCCCCTTACTCTTCTAGCTTCGAGTGATGGCAAGTCTAATTCCCTCAGCCTCTCATCATAACCGAGATTGCGTATTTCTGGCACCAGTTTCGTGGCATGTCTTTGAACTTTTTCAAGCTTAGCTATGTGCTTTTTCAAGTGCGGATTCCAAAAGGGGGCTGCATATTCGAGTTTTGGCCTCACATAGGTTACATAAATATTTCTGAACATTTCCTTGTCCATGTGCCTGAAGGCTACCCTTACATTTGATAAGAATGCATATGCTGCCCTTACTACACCATTTATATGTATTTCTGGAGACAAATCTGCCAGTATGTTTACTCCTAGATCTCTCTCATTTTCTGTCTCTTGAAGTTGTACTCCAGCCACCGAATAGTCAAGCTTGGGCCTTCTTGCACTTGTACCCATTCTCATTACCTTACATTTTGAAGCATTGAATTTCATTAGCCACTTTTCTGACCACTCATGCAGATTATTTAGATCCTCCTGAAGTTCTCTACCATTGTTCTCGTTTTTTACTTTCTTCACAATCTTTGCATCATCTGCAAACATATTCATGAATGAATTTACAGACTCTGGTAGGTCATTTACATATACAAGGAACAAAAGTGGCCCTAAAACTGAACCCTGTGGAACTCCACTACTAACTCTTCTCCATTCAGACACTGAGTGTCTTACTCTAACCCTCTGTTCCCTTCCTTCTAAGTAAGTTTTTATCCATTCCAAGACATTTCCACCTATTCTAGCCATTGATTGCAGCTTCCTAATAAGTCTCCCATGTGGAACAGTGTCAAACGCTTTCTGGAAGTCTAGGAATATGCAATCTGCCCAGCCCTCTCTTTCCTGTAAGATTTGGCTTACCTCATCATAAAATTCTAATAAGTTTGTTACTGTTGATCTTCCTTCTCTGAAGCCATGTTGCCTCACTGACAAAAAGTTGAAGGATTCCAAGTGGAGAGAGATATGTTTCCTTAGTAGTTTCTCCATAAGTTTGCAAACTATGCTGGTCAAGGAAACTGGTCTATAGTTCAGAGCCGTATCCCTCCTTCCCTTTTTGAAGATAGGTATCACATTTGCTTGTTTCCAGCATCTTGGAATCTCCCCCGACTCCAGTGACTCCTTAAATATGATACTGATATTGTGTTTGCGCATTTTTTAAGCACATGAGGGGATATGTCATCAGGACCTGTAGCTTTATGAACATCTAAATCCATCAGCGCTTTGCATACCTCTGTGGCTGTAAGGTTGATTTTCTCTAATGCCGGCCCTTGAGCTTCTATCACTGTAATCTGAGGGGGTGGGGTATTTTCTACTGTAAATACTGACTGAAACTCCTTGTTCAATTCTTTGCAGATCTCTTCGTCCGTCTCAGTGATGCTTCCATCCGCTCTCTTTAGCCTTAAAACCTGTTCTTTTACCTTCAGTTTTCCTCTGATAAAGGTGTGAAAAAGCTTGGGATTTTCTTTAGCCTTCCTGGTGATGTCCCTCTCATAATCTCTCTCTGCCTCTCTCCTTTTACTTAGGTAGTCATTTCTTGCTCTTTTGTAGGTTTGCCAGGCATTTATGTTTTTTCTCCTCCTATACCTTTTCCAGCATTTGTCTCTGCACTCCTTAGCTCTTTTACACCCATTATCGAACCATTTCTCTCTGGCATGAATTACACCTACTTTGGTGACAGGTATGCAGCAATCTACTATCTTCCAATATTTCTCACAAAAGATGTCATACATTTCTTGTACAGATTTGTTGTAAAATAAGGTTCTCCAGTCAATAACTGCAAAAAGCTCATTAATTTTGATGTAATCTCCTTTCGGATAGTTCCTCCTCATGTCCTCAGTGCCTCTACTCTCAGGAAGAATGTCTTCAATGATATACTCCATCAACAACACACAGTGGTCACTCTTTCCAATTGGTGGTTCATACTCAATATTTTCAATATCCAACACATTATCTGTGAACACTAGATCAAGTAGTGATAGCTCATCCCCACCCCTGGCTCTTGTTGGTTCCATTACATGTTGGTGTAGGAAATTCCCTTGTACGCAATCTAGGAATCTTGCCCCAAATGAGTCCTCACCACTGTGTGGGTCAAGATTTATCCAATCTATCTCTTTATGATTAAAGTCTCCCATAATCAAAATCCTACATTTTTTCTCCCGCGCCATGTTAACAACTGAGTTTATGACTTCAATCGTACCTATATGACTTTCCTCATAAATTTCAAGCCTATTTTGGTTCCTTGGTGGGTTGTATACAACAGTTATTATAATGCTCTCTGACCCAGTATTTATGCGAGCAACAAGAAATTCCCTGAACTCACTTTCTATAGCCAAGTTTATTTCTTCAACTTGAATCCTCTCACTTATGAGCAGTGCTATCCCTCCACCAGTCCTCTCAGATCTTTCGACCCTTAGTATTCTGAAGCCCTTAGGAAAATCTGTGACACTGTTTATGTCCTCACTCAACTTAGTCTCTGTAATTGCTACTATATCTGCCTTACTCTTGTGAATCCTATCTTTTAATTCTACTGCCTTACCAGCTAATCCATCAGCATTTGTGTATACCAATCTTAATGAGGCCCCATCCCCTGATCTTCTGTCATTATCTTCTTTATCTCCCCTTTGTCTGGAAGTATTCTGTAACCAAAATTTTTCTTCTCTTTTTCATTTCTTTCATCATTTAACCTTCTTGCCTCTTGCAACAAGTTTTTGATCTTTCCCATCTCTTCCTGTGTTCTGTATCGTCTAATGAACACTTCTTTGCATTCTTGAAGGTCTTTTAGACTTTTTTTTCTCAACAATATTTCCCTACATGTCTCCCCTCTCTCAAAGGTTACTTTTGTTGGTCTCGGCTTTCCTTCCCTCGAATATTTACCTAGTTGGTGTATGTTTACAATATCCTCAGGACCACATACTACTCCAAGCTTTCTTATCAGGTCTACATCGTTAGCTTTATTTTCTTCAAGTCTCCCCTGCCATGTTGGCTCCTGGGATTCACTTATGCCTGAGATTACCACTGTCTTCTCCTTATCAAGTGCCTGTCTGATGAGTGGGTTTGCCCTTTCCATCACAACGTCTTTCATTTTTTCGATTACTGTCTCTTTATAGTCAACTATTTGTATGTTTTCCAGTGCCACCACCTTTACAGCCTCTTTTACTGCCACATTCCCCTTTAGTGCATCAGCAAAGGACGTTTTCATGGCATCATTTTCCATATTCAGCTCCTGGAACTCTTTTCTGAACTGTTCAATGTTTTCCTTAATCTGAACATTCCAAGCAGCAATCTCGTCTCTCTCAGAACAGAGCAGTGAACTAACATCTAATTCCTTTAGGTTGTCATTCAGCTGCTTGTTTTTATCTTCTTGTTTAGAAATTCTAGATTCTAGTTGACTCTTTTCCCCTTCCAGCTTCTTTATTCTTTTTTCTAGTTCCTTTCTCTCCTGCCCTTGTGCTTTATTTGTGTGTGTGTGTGTGTGTGTGTGTGTGTGTGTGTGTGTGTGTGTGTGTGTGTGTGTGTGTGTGTGTGTGTGTTTGCGTGACTGTAATTTTGATAATAATTTACACCAACTATTAAACATTGTACAGGAATAATTGGAAACAACGCAGACATTTTATTGTCATCTTTGTACAAGAATAAAAAACATAATAATATTCTCTAAAATTTTCCTTGATGCTCCTCTGAAAATTTCATGAAGTCACTTAAATTTTCATGGGATCCCCATTAACGCAAATGGGAGGCACCACAAACTCCTCTCAACCAAGCACAGCTAACTTTGTACTATCAAGATCGTTAATGGACTGAAATAACAAAAAGTTAGTCATGAAATATCCTTTGCAAACATTTATTTATAGGTTATCTTTTAGACGAAATGTCTAATTTATATTAAGATGCATGTATATATATATATATATATATATATATATATATATATATATATATATATATATATATATATATATATATATATATATATATATATATATATATATATATATATATATATATATATATATGCAAAATAAACTGTTATATCACAGCACAATATGAAGCAAAAAAATTCCCATAAATAAAACACAAAAAGAAGCGAAGATGTACTATATATTACGACTGGACTCCAGTCCTCTTCAGGTACAAAACCTGAAGAGGACTGGAGTCCAGTCGTAATATATAGTACATCTTCGATTCTTTTTGTGTTTTATTTATGGGCCTTTTTTTTTTTTGCTTCATATATATATATATAAATATACATATATATATATATATATATATATATATATATATATATATATATATATATATATATATATATATATATATATATATATATATATGTATGTATGTAAATATGGATGTATGGATGTGTGTATGTATATGCGTTTGTATGTATGTATGTATGTATGTATGTATGTATGTATGTATGTATGTATGTATGTATGTATGTATGTATGTATGTATGTATGTATGTATGTATGTATGTATGCATGCATGTATGTATGTATGTATGTATGTATGTATGTATGTATGTATGTATGTATGTATGTATGTATGTATGTATGTATGTATGTATGTATGTATGTATGTATGTATGTATGTATGTATGTATGTATGTATGTATGTATGTATGTATGTATGTATGTATGTATGTATGTATGTATGTATGTATGTATGTATGTATGTATGTATGTATGTATGTATGTATGTATGTATGTATGTATGTATGTATGTATGTATGTATGTATGTATGTATGTATGTATGTATGTATGTATGTATGTATGTATGTATGTATGTATGTATGTATGTATGCATGTATGTATGTATGTGACGTTGCCTTTAAATTCACAAGAAATATGAACTGAATGTTCACAATGAAAAACGCTTTTATTTTAAGAGTTACTAAAACGAACTGTCGTCATAAAAAGGGTTATATATGAGTTATATCAGGAATGAAGATTCCAGTTATACTTGAAACTACAAACCCTAAGTTCTTTTTTGTAAATAAAAAAAAATAAGATAAGTGGAATAACAGAAAGAAAATGAAAATGCAAGCACAAAAGCATTTTTACAAGTCCTCCTTGTGTTTGCATGATGGTTGAGCCTTGCATGCAAGCAAGTTTCCATGCATGCTTTCCTTAATTTGCAGCTTTTCTCTATAGCATTACTCCACGCAAAAACGCCATGAAGAATTTTGGAGTGTAAGATAGATGCGACCGAGACACGGACATGAAAAAGAGATTACAGTTGCAAAGCAATATTTTGTATCTTTTGGATGGATATGGTAATAATTAGTAGGTGATGTGTTGCAAGTTAGACAAGTCTTGAAATGAAATAAGAATACTGTACTAGCAGTCGTATGACTCATGATGAAATATTTCGTTTCCTTTAGGAATGTAATATAGTTGTGAGACGCAATTCAGTATTAGGCTTTTTTATGTAACTATTTACTTAAGTCTTGCGATGAAGTATTATAACCAAAGACTTTATGAAGCAAGAGAATTACATTTTAATTACAATTGGACTCAAGTATTTTACACGGCTTAAAATGGGATTATTATAAGAGTGTGATACTTTTTTGGATTGAACTTTTAGATGCCAATTATGTTCGACAAGATATCAAATATAAATTATTTTTAATGAGGTGAGTAGCTAAAGCAACTGCATTGTGAATATTTTACATTGTTTGTAAGATAGTAATAAGCGGTTTGTGAGAGTTTTGCAGAGGAATATTTATAAATACTAATCAAGGATTGATATGTAATGAATTATAACCACCAAACATTTCAAGAAGTAAATTTCAACCAAAAGGAATTACACTAGAGATTAGCATTGTTGGAAAGTAAAATTAGAATTGAGCCAGCTTGGGGAAAGCTTTATCTTAACATGAAGTGCCAAGGTCAAACTGTTTGCATAATATAGCCAATACAAAAGGAACTGCACAGAATTTGCAATATTTTACACTTCATGAACTAGAACTGATTAGAACTATAAATTAGGAAAATGCTAGAGTGTTTCCCCAAGTTTTATTTGGTATTGAACCAGAACTGATTAGAAAGTGTTTCTCCAAGTTTGATTTTGTATTGAATCAAAACTGATTAGAAACACAATTTAGGAAAATGCTAAAGTGTTTCTCCAAGCTTGATTTTATATTGAAACAGAACTAATTAGAATAATAATATAGGAAAATGGTAAAGTGTTTCTCCAAGTTTAATTTTGTATTAAAACAGAACTGATTAAAATTATAATATAGGAAAATGCTAATGTTTCTCCAAGTTTGAATTTTTATTGAAACAGAAGTGATTAGAATTATAATTTAGGAAAATGCTAAAGTGTTTCTCCAGGTTTGATTTTGTATTAAAACAAAACTGATTAGAATTATAATTTGGGAAAATCCTAAAGAGTTTCTCCCAGCTTGATTTTGTAATGAACCATAAAAAAAAGACCTTTAAATCATTAAAACTTAGAAAATTTATAGGAAATGAGATTAATTGTGAAATATGAAATATTTGAAATTTATTATTGCTTAAGTGGTGCAATTTTATTGCCATTTGATTGGTATGAGTCGCTTAAGTTGGTAATATTTTTGGTTGGGTGCACTTTGAATACACAGGATATATATATATATATATATATATATATATATATATATATATATATATATATATATATATATATATATATATATATATATATATATATATATATATATATATATATATATATATATATATATATATATATATATATATATATATATATATATATATATATATATATATATATATATATATATATATATATATATATATATATATATATATATATATATATATATATATATATATATATATATATATATATATATATATATATATATATATATATATATATATATATATATATATATATATATATATATATATATATATATATATATATATATATATATATATATATATATATATATATATATATATATATATATATATATATATATATATATATATATATATATATATATATATATATATATATATATATATATATATATATATATATATATATATATATATATATATATATATATATATATATATATATATATATATATATATATATATATATATATATATATATATATATATATATATATATATATATATATATATATATATATATATATATATATATATATATATATATATATATATATATATATATATATATATATATATATATATATATATATATATATATATATATATATATATATA
>JAXCGZ010018027.1:0-2500 GCA_037179515.1 Halocaridina rubra | reverse complement strand
ATATATATATATATATATATATATATATATATATATATATATATATATATATATATATATATATATATATATATATATATATATATATATATATATATATATATATATATATATATATATATATATATATATATATATATATATATATATATATATATATATATATATATATATATATATATATATATATATATATATATATATATATATATATATATATATATATATATATATATATATATATATATATATATATATATATATATATATATATATATATATATATATATATATATATATATATATATATATATATATATATATATATATATATATATATATATATATATATATATATATATATATATATATATATATATATATATATATATATATATATATATATATATATATATATATATATATATATATATATATATATATATATATATATATATATATATATATATATATATATATATATATATATATATATATATATATATATATATATATATATATATATATATATATATATATATATATATATATATATATATATATATATATATATATATATATATATATATATATATATATATATATATATATATATATATATATATATATATATATATATATATATATATATATATATATATATATATATATATATATATATATATATATATATATATATATATATATATATATATATATATATATATATATATATATATATATATATATATATATATATATATATATATATATATATATATATATATATATATATATATATATATATATATATATATATATATATATATATATATATATATATATATATATATATATATATATATATATATATATATATATATATATATATATATATATATATATATATATATATATATATATATATATATATATATATATATATATATATATATATATATATATATATATATATATATATATATATATATATATATATATATATATATATATATATATATATATATATATATATATATATATATATATATATATATATATATATATATATATATATATATATATATATATATATATATATATATATATATATATATATATATATATATATATATATATATATATATATATATATATATATATATATATATATATATATATATATATATATATATATATATATATATATATATATATATATATATATATATATATATATATATATATATATATATATATATATATATATATATATATATATATATATATATATATATATATATATATATATATATATATATATATATATATATATATATATATATATATATATATATATATATATATATATATATATATATATATATATATATATATATATATATATATATATATATATATATATATATATATATATATATATATATATATATATATATATATATATATATATATATATATATATATATATATATATATATATATATATATATATATATATATATATATATATATATATATATATATATATATATATATATATATATATATATATATATATATATATATATATATATATATATATATATATATATATATATATATATATATATATATATATATATATATATATATATATATATATATATATATATATATATATATATATATATATATATATATATATATATATATATATATATATATATATATATATATATATATATATATATATATATATATATATATATATATATATATATATATATATATATATATATATATATATATATATATATATATATATATATATATATATATATATATATATATATATATATATATATATATATATATATATATATATATATATATATATATATATATATATATATATATATATATATATATATATATATATATATATATATATATATATATATATATATATATATATATATATATATATATATATATATATATATATATATATATATATATATATATATATATATATATATATATATATATATATATATATATATATATATATATATATATATATATATATATATATATATATATATATATATATATATATATATATATATATATATATATATATATATATATATATATATATATATATATATATATATATATATATATATATATATATATATATATATATATATATATATATATATATATATATATATATATATATATATATATATATATATATATATATATATATATATATATATATATATATATATATATATATATATATATATATATATATATATATATATATATATATATATATATATATATATATATATATATATATATATATATATATATATATATATATATATATATATATATATATATATATATATATATATATATATATATATATATATATATATATATATATATATATATATATATATATATATCATATATATACATA
>JAXCGZ010018026.1:0-27500 GCA_037179515.1 Halocaridina rubra | reverse complement strand
CACGGACTGAGGTTAGTAAGGGCATACACTTAGGATAACGACTACATCTGCCAAAACAAGTCCTTCGCAAGAAGGCAACCGTGCTAGCCCTTGGTAGAAAAGGGATTCCGTGACGTAAAACCGAATCCAGCCATGTAGGAATATGATGGGGTCGAGTAGAATAATCCCTTCCCTGTATCCATTAGAGGCGATAAATTACTCTCTCATTTCCATAGATGATCCATCCATCTTACAGCGAGTCATCAGTTTCAATTCATAATTATTTTATGTTAACCTAACCAGAGGGTCGTGGTAGATCATAGGTATAGTGCGCAAGTGGGGTGGTTATGAGCCTGACATTCTCAAGTTCAATCCCGCATGGGACGTTTGGAAGGGCATCCAGCCTTAATCTCCCAGTTCCTACCTGTTAGTATCCACCACCAATGCGAATGGGAACGAATTTTGAAGCAAAACTGCAGGAAAAAAATTAAGCTAAATGAACGTTGTTGTTCCAGTTTTACGTCACAGACTCCTTTTTCTACCAAGGGCTAGGACGGTTGCCTTCTTGCAAAGGACTTGTTTTGGCAGATGTAATCGTTACCCTAAGTGCATGCCTTTGCTAACCTCAGGCCGTGACGGGGCGCGAACCCTGGACCTGACGCCTCAAAGTCGCGGACGCTACCCCTTGAGCCACGGTGACGCAAAACCGCAGGAAAAAAATTTAAGCCAGCTGAACTTGACCCAACCTAATCTAAAAATGACCCGATAAAGAGAGTTCTTAATTTTCTTTTTACTCATATCAACCCAGGTCTCTAATCTTAGGTTCAGAATAGATATACAAGAAATAGATGTCTTATCTCTTTTGACTAAGGTAGGTTAAGGTTAGTTAGTTGGAATTAATCAAATGTTGCTTGTTCTCTGTTTCTCTGGCTGTTATTATTATTATTATTATTATTGTCATCTCCACTGGGGAGCAAGCCAGCCCCACTTGGTACTGGTTCCAAGCCCTGATAAGTGGAGGGAATGGGTTGTTAGATAGAAAGGGGATAAGACCTAATAATGAGTGAAAACTAATAGGCTAGGCAGATGCAGCAACCTTATTTGAACACTTAAGGGCTACAAATAATAATAATAGTCATAATAATGATAATAATAATAATAATTATTATTATTATTATTATTATTATTATTATTAATATTATTATTGTTATTATTATTCTAGTTGGTGTTGTTGCTGTTAATAGAGCATTTTTGTTTGTTCTTTGGATCTTAATCTTTTTAGTTGTCATTATAAGTTATTTTTTCCTGTATTTGTATTTTGTAACTATTTGCTTGTATGACGTAATATATATATATATATATATATATATATATATATATATATATATATATATATATATATATATATATATATATATATAAATAAATTCATTATGAGTTTTTATGAGAGAGAGAGAGAGAGAGAGAGAGAGAGAGAGAGGTTATAGGGAAATCGAATTTAGGCTAAAGTGGCGCGCAGTAACCTTGCTTAATATTCTCTCTCTCTCTCTCTCTCTCTCTCTCTCTCTCTCTCTCTCTCTCTCTCTCTCTCTCTCTCTCTCTCTCTCTCTCTCTCTCTCACACACACACACACACACACACACACACACACACACACATTCATAAGGTGAGGAAGAGATGAGGAGAAGTAGGAAATTTTTTTGGGGGGGATGTTCTAGAGGACGTTGTTGCGTCATCGTTTTGGGCTGTTGGGCGAATGGCGTTATTGCAGCAGTTTTGAATAATAATTGAATATTTACTGACTTTCTATCGGCCTATCGTGCTGACATTTGGTATTTAAACCATAGGATTGTCAATAAATCTAATGTAAGAATATTTAACATGCCAGAGTTAAGGTGCGTCCACACCGGCAACAAAACATATCAACAACAAAATTGACAACATTGGACGCAACAATGTTTATGTTGCTACTGCTACGATGGTGTCGATATGTTGGTATGGCGCTATATGTGATTTGTTGGTACTACTGGTGTCTGTAGATGTCGACTGCGATGTTTAGGTCAGTGTTTACAACTTGTTTCCGACTGCATGTTGCCGGTGTGGACGCTCCTTAAAGGTGCGTCCACACCGGCAACATGCAGTGGGAAACAAGATGTAGACATTGACCTAAACATCGCGGTCTTCATCTACAGACACCAATAGTACCAACATATCACATACAGCGCCATACCAACATACTGACACCATCGTATCAATAGCAACACAAAAATTGTTGAGTCCAATGTTGTCAATTTTGTTGTTGATATATTTTGTTGCCGGGGTGGAAACACCTTAATTATCACATAACCTTACCTAATGATCTCAGTATCGACTTACCTAATTTCTTAGGAATCCAAACTAAGGGACTCAATATTACCCTAAAACCGTAGTAACGAAACCTAACCTAATTGGCCTAATATCGACTTACCCTAACATACTCCTAAGTACATACATACATAAATATACAAGGGCAGCAATCTCTTTTTGGGGGATCAATGCGCACGCCTGCACCCCAATTCATCTTTGTTCTTGGACTCCTGTGTAAGTAAAATTTTATTGTCTCAGTATCATTGTATCCTAACCAAACCTAATGGCTTTAGTATTAACTTAGCCTAACCTAATTTTAATGAATATAACTAAACTTAACCTAAGCTATCCTAGGATATCCTAAATTACCTAACCGAATCTTAGTCAAGTGAGCTAATCTAATCTAATCTGAGCCCTCTTTTTACTTTTATTTTGAAGATATGAACAGCACAACAATTAAAATGAGTGTTGTTCATGCCTATAATTGTGGTGTAATCAGTTTATATGCGAAATTGACAACTGCTAGCTAGGTAATTCTATATTTAACTACCTGATTGTTCCCCTGTCACTCTCTTGTGGTTGATCTGAATCGTGGTGGGCCATAGGGCTTCGAAACCAAGGGACGTTTTCCTTTGTGTGACATTACCTCATCGCTGCCTTGTCCTTAACCTTTTTCTTTTCCTTCGTCTTGGTATTTTCTCGTGCCCGGGCCTTTATGCCTTCATTGATGAGGGCAGTTTCTGCCTGTCCCGGTGTCACACTCATAAAAAATAAATTTAAAAAAAAGGTATTATGGAAGCATGAGAGATGCTAAAAATAGATCCTCATTTCATAATGTAATTATTTGACGCCATATCCTTAATCTTTTTTTTCCTCGTCCCCATTTCGGATTTGGTGTAAACGAATCCCTCATTGGGCCATTGACTCCATCTCTTACTAGTAAAACTGTCATTCCTCTTACAGCCAGTCATTAATTTTATACACAATTACTGATTTTACATATTAACCTAACTCAAATTGTCCTTTTTTTTCGTATTGGGAAGGATTATATGTACGTGATTCTTTATTTTGATTTTTTTCATCTTATTCCTCCTCCTCTTTTCCCCTTTTCTCGTTATCCCCCTCCCCCATCTTTCTCACACCTCCCCCCACACCGAAGACATTGTATACTTCATTGAATTTTCCCTCTTGCGTCATAGCCAGAAGAGGGCGGAGTTTCCAGCCCCCCTTGGACAGTGTAGGCGTTAAATGAAGGGGCCCAGGGGTGGAGGCAACCCATTACTACGGCTCTTAGTTTCGGATGGACTTATTTTCAATCTGTAGGCACTGTATGTAGTCACCGTGGCTCAGACGGTAGCGTCCACGACTCTGAGGCGTCAGGTCGAGGGTTCGCGCCTCGTCACGGTCTGAGGTTAGCAAGGGCATGCACTCAGGGTAAGGATAACATCTGCCAAAACAAGTCCCTCGCAAGAAGGCAACCGCCCTAGCCCTTGGTAGGAAAGGGAGTCCGTGACGTAAAACCAAAGGCACCATATCTTAATGGACGGAGGCGAGATTGCAATGAGTATGTTTACTCCAAGACAATTTTGCCTCCAGTTTGTAGCCATCGTAAACGAGAGTGATGGACGGAAGTCGAGCCTCCAATGAGTGCGTTTATTTCTAGATGAGTTTGCTTCCAATTGTAGACGAAATTTAGGAGGATAGGGGTCGGAGACTAGTTTCCTGTGAATACTTTTACCTCTGGAAGCTGGCTTCCAATTTGTAGGCGTCACAAGCGAGTAAGGGGGGGAGGCGAACTTCCAGTTAGTGCGTTTAGTTTATCATAAGCCTACTTCCAATTTTAAGATGACCTAGAGGAGAGCAAGGGGTGGAGATAAGCTTCCAGTACGTGCTTTATCTCTGAAAATGCTTGCTTCCAATTAGGAGACGTCTTAGAGAAGGGGAGAGGGCGGAGGCGAGCTTTCATTGAGTGGTTTTACCTAGAGATTATCTTGCTTTTAATTTGTAGATATATAAAAGGGTATGCAGAAAAGGCAAGCTTTTGGCAAGTGCTTTTACCTGTTATTGCTTGCTGCCAAATTGTCATTATAATAGATAAAGTAAGGGGTTGGAGGCAAACTTTCAAGGAGTGCTTTACCTCAGGGTGATCTTGCTTCCAAAGTTTATATATCACACAGGAGGGTTGGTGGAGGTAAATCTCCAATAAGCGTTTTTACCTCCCGATGAACTTGCTTCCAATGTATAGGCATCATACAGGCGGATTGGAATTGAGTCAAACTTCCAATATGTGTTTATGCTTCTGGATAAGTTTGCTTCCAATTCGTAGGAAATTTAGTGGAGGGAAGGTGGTGGGGATGAATTTTTAGTTAGTGTGTTTTACCTCGAGTGGGCTTGCTTTCAATTTGAAGGTGTTGTAGTGGACGATTGGAGGCGGAAGGAGCTTCAGGGTGTCAATTCCTTAGGTTGAGTTTGCTTCCAATATGTATACATCACATGAAAGGGTTGGCAGAAAAGGGAAACTTACAATGAGTGGTTTACCTATGGATGAGCTTGCCTCCAATTTGCGCGACTTTGCCTCTAAAATTAACCTTAAAGCTTCCCAGTCCGTTTTACTTGTATGCGCTAGGAAAGAGTGTTTCTCTAGAGACTTAAATTTTCTAAAAAAAAATGCAGTTTTTTCTTATATATCCCCTTCACATATCTAGTAGTGTACTCATTGAACCTTCATAGTTGACAGGGGTTACGTAGGCATTTTATTTACCCAGTCCTCAGAACTGCAATAATGTTGTGAGTGTTAGGGTAGCCTTCAGGACGCACGAATAAGTTATTTTATTAAGAATATATATCGTTTTCTTCTTCTTTAAGGGTTGCGATTTCTAACGAAACTCTTCACGGCTATTAGCTTAGTTTTCTCTCAAAGCTATACGGCCGGATGCCCTATCTGGCACCAACCTTCTCCATTAATCCTTGTTCGGGTCCAACAGAGAGTTGAGTGGGCTTACTCCCCTAGTGGATTGATTATTGTCTTGGGAAGAAAAAAAATAGATATTTCATGAGCATTGTAGTATCGTTATCTTGTAGAAGTTTAATAGATTCAGAAGCTAATACTGTTCCTACAGAGGAGGTTTAGCGCTCAACTACCCAAGGTGACATTTACCACTGCTCTTTGTCGCTTCAGAAGTAGTCACCGTGGCTCAAGCGGTAGCGTCCGCGACTCTGAGGCGTCAGGTCGAAGGTTTGCGCCCCGTCACAGTCTGAGGTTAGCAAGGGCATGCACTCAGGGTAACGATTACATCTGCCAAAACAAGTCCTTCGCAAGAAGGCAACCGTCCTAGCCCTTAGTAGAAAAGGGAGTCCGTAACGTAAAACTAGAACAAACAAACAAACAACTTTGTCTCTTCAGAAGGGAGGCTAGTGGCGTCCCTCTTGTAATAGTGGTAAGATCTTTCAGGATAGCATTTTCATCACTAACCTCACCATTCATGTAATGGAATCGACACCGACTGAAATGTAGATCTGTCATTCTCTTGCAAACAAGGTTTACTTACTAAGCATTAAAAGCCCCGTCACGGTCTGAGGTTAGCAAGGGCATGCACTCAGGGTAAAGATTACATCTGCCAAAACAAGTCCTTTGCAAGAAGGCAACCGTCCTAGCCCTTGGTAGAAAAGGGAGTCCATGACGTAAAACCGGGACATTAAAAGCTGTGACCTCTGTTTTTTTTTTCTTACATTCTGCCTTGATTTCTCGTGCACATGTTTGTTCTAGATACGTAACTTCACAAACACGATGATCCGAACCTACAACAAACTGAAAATCCACAAGTGTATACATTGAGATTTACTAACGGATCCTCCACTGACGATTCAAAGGAAGTAGACAGCATCTTTGAAAACTGCAAGAGCAAACAAACAAACAAACAAACATTTATTTCCATTTTTGTACAATGGTTATTCTTATACAATATAAAAGTAACTTGATATGAAATCATTACAGAAAGACTCGTTCATAACGGAACTCGTCTTCATAAGCTCTCATCATGAATGAAAATTAAGCAGAGACATTCAGTAGGATGTGTGGATCTTTTAAAGAAGAGTAATCCTATAGGTTTGGTTTGGTTTCGGTTTTACGTCACGAACTCCCTTTTCAACTAAGGGCTAGGACGGTTGCCTTTTTGCGAAGGACTTGTGTTGGCAGATGTAATCGTTACCCTGAGTGTATGCCCTTACTAACCTCAGTCCGTGACGGGGCTCGGACGCTACCATTTTGCCACGGAGACTACTAGAGGTGCTCTAGGGTTATTCGTGTTTACAAGTTAAGTCACCTATCCTAACTTAACCTAACCTAACAATTTTCGGAGTGATTTAGCTGTGCATGGGAGTTTGTGGGTTATTCCAGCACTCAGTAGAAATGAATGATTCTCTCTCTCTCTCTCTCTCTCTCTCTCTCTCTCTCTCTCTCTCTCTCTCTCTCTCTCTCTCTCTCTCTCTCTCTCTCTCTCTCTCTCTCTCTCTCTCTAGGTCATTCCCTGTCTATTGCATCACTTAAAACACAAAAAGACGCCATCGTCAAAACCACACGTATGCACACACACTCACACGCACGCACGCACACACATGGCGTGTGTTCCCAGACTACCGCACTGCACCAGCAAGAGCCGCAGCCGAAGTAACACTACCACTATTATGAACAGGAAAAACAAAAACAAAAGCAACATTAAACGATAAGAAGACCTGAGAAATCAGTACCGTACTTTAACGGGTCAAAGACCATTCCATATCAGTGGACCAGAGTTCGATCCCGTCTCCATCCGTGGCGGACAAAAAAAATTATCGCTCAGAGTTTATCCACAGAGGGAGCAAGCCAATGGATATTAGTGCAGGACCCAATCCCAGAGCAGTGGACATTAATAGTGTTAGGAAGAGCAACCGGACGGAAAATTTTAGCCTGAATGATGCAAGTCTCCAAGTAGCTAGTGGGTAAACAGCGACCCTTTAAGAACATTGGAAAAGCCTCCAGTAAAAAAATGTGTTTTAAGATGTGGAAAGGGGCTTTAGTGACGTCTGTTTTCTTTTTTAGCCCTTTTCGGATTAAGAAGGATAATGAGTGCAAATCTGACAAGTCGCAATACTCCCCATGTCTCTTTTTACTTTATGTTTTCTTCGTGCTCAGGCCCGATGAGGGCAGAATTATTTATTGTTTTTATTTATCTCATCATGGCGTCACAATCGTAAAAAAAAAAATACCACAGAACTTGGGTAGAAGTCATTGCACATTGGAGTTCATGGCAAAAAAAATATCATTGATTATAGACAAACTCGTAGATTAATTATTGTATGATAAGGAGACGGGGAAACTCATCTCAATAACAAGTATCTGGTATAATAAATTGAGCAAACAGGCACCTGCAGGAGAGTAACAATATTATACCTCTGTCAACTCAACAGGCTTAATGAATACACCTTTCGATATACGAGGCCTGTGGTGGATCAGGAACTTCACGTACTCAGGCTTTGATAAAGGCAAGCAGCGCCCAGTTTCACAACGCTGTTGAGTAAAAATTTCCCCAGGGATTTACGTAATTTCCTTCCCCCTTCTTTTACCCCCTTCCCCTCACTCTCCTGTTGTCCCCCTCTCCAGTTCCCTCTCCTCCTTTACCTGTGTGTCACTCCTCACACAATGTCTTCTCTTGCCAAGTGCGTCAGATGCACAGTGCCATTCGGTTGCACTGACTTGAGGCCAAAGGCTTACCTGTGTTGTCATATAGGCAGAACGTAGTAGTAATAATAATAATAATAATAATAATATTATTATAATAATAAAATTGACTACACAACCACTGCGCTGTAATATATTTCAATACTTAGTATTTGATACATAAGCACCGAATATTCTTGGATATTCATTACACATCTCTTATTATCCCTTCACATCTGACAAGTCATTATACTCTCCTTATCTGTTTCTCTTTACTTTATGTTTTCTTCGTGCCCAGGCCCGATGAGGGCTGTTTTATTTTATTTTTATTTTTTTTGTCCGTCCTGGTGTCACCATCATGAAAAATAAATTAATATTACTTGAAATATATCTAATGCCTAAACTTTCTGAGTACAATTACTTTCTACAGTGCAACCGCATTCGATCCCACCTCGTTCCTTGACGAAAGTTAATCTCTCTTTTAGACGTTTTGAGGATGTGAAATGGACAGTAGTGGCGTCTGTCATCTAACTAATGCCAACTCAGTTGGCAGTATTAATGTACTATTAGAAATAAAAGCTCATTGATGGAAGCAACTTCTCCTCTCTGCATGAGAGCGGGCAATCATAAGGCTGTCCTGGTATTCTGCACTTATATCTCTATCCATATCTTATCTAACTTTAGCTAAATGTGTATCTGTTTGTATCTCTTCTTCAATATATCTACTTTTTTCGCAGTTTATGCATAAAAAGTCTGTATCTATATATATGGTTTTCTTTATGTCTAAATATGTCTGTCTCTATATTTATATCTCATATTCTATCTATTTGTGTATCTAGTTCATCACTGTCTCTTTTTATGGCTCTCAGTATCTTTATATATATATATATATATATATATATATATATATATATATATATATATATATATATATATATATACACATACATACATATATACATACCTATGTCTGTCTGTCACCAGCTGTCCATGTCTTATATATCTTTATTTATATATCCATCTTAACTTTGTATCCGTCTGTTTATCTGTCTTTCATAATATATCTATCTGTATCCTGTTATCTATCTAAATGTCTATAGTCCAGTATAAGAGTGAGACGCCGTGACGGGCAAGAAAATTGCCCCCAACAGGCTTGGGCTCAAAGAAAAATAAGAGAAAAAGTAGAAGGTCAAGGACAAGGCAGAAATAAGGGAATGATACACTATAGTAAATTGACAGGCTGAATGAATAATCGAAGTACTGAGGATGTAGAGATATGGCAGGATTAGGCCCTGAAATCACGGTAGATCCGCTTTGAAGGAAAATAGGTTATAAGAATTAGGAAAGATAGAAGAAGGAAGAGAGTTCCAGTCACTACACTGACCAATCCAAGAGCTACAAACCTCCACACAGTAACTATGAGAGGAGGCCGCTTGGCAGAAACCGTCTTGGAAGCATTAAATTTAACTAAATTTTGGGTGCCCCACTCAAATACCCCCTGTAAACCGGAGTTGAAAGTGGAAAGAGTGATACAAGACTGATTATGAGTAGCAGTTGAAGGTTGTGCAAAGAAGACAGGGGAAAAATGAAGGGTAAAATTGTCGGCAAAGGCGTGGAAAAGAGAGGAGGATGGGGACTGAAAAAGATTGATAAAGAGAGGAACAGACTAGGTGAAAGAACAGAATGAGCTAGATGTTGTGCCGTCAACAACTACAGATATAAAATGGTCAGAAAGAAAACTGGATATCAGAGAACAGGGAGAAGGGGGTAAAACCATAAGCAGGGAGTTTGTCCAGCAAACCCTTGTGCCAGAATGTAAAAAATCTTAGCGATATCAAGGGCGACGGCAAAGGATTCCCCATAGTTCCTCAGAGAAGATGACCATACATGAGTAAGATAGGAGGCCACCAGTGGATCTTGCCTTGCAAAAGTTGTACTGGTGATCAGAAATAAGCGAGTTAGATTCAAGAAGTGAAAATTGAGCAAAGATTGCAATACTTTGGCGATAGGTCGGTAGTTGGAAGGAATAGAGCCATCACCTTTCTTAGGAACAGGTTGAACTAGAGCATGCTTCCAGGATGAAGGATAGATACTGGTTGAGAGAATGAGGTGAAAAAGACGGCAAAGCACAGGAGCCAGTTCATCTGCAAGCTCTTTAAGGAACCTTGCAGAGATACCATCAGGTCCGAGTGCCTTGTTTGTCTTTATTGAGCGAAGAACCTTATGGACTTTACGTAAAGAAAGAATAAGAGAGGGCATAGAGTTAGAGAGAGGTAAAATACAAGGAACAGGTGCACTGGAATCATCTAGGGAAGAGTTTGCAGAATAATGAGAGCAAAAGAGAGTGGCTTTGTTAGTGGGAAAGTAAGCTATAGAGCCATCTGAATGAATTAGAGGGGGAAAGCTTGAGCTGCAGAAGGTTTTTGAGAGGTTTTTGGCTAAGGACCAAAAACATTTATGCGGGAGAGGAGTTAAGATCATGAACTTTCCTTCTTAATAAGGAAGCTTTTGACCTTCGATTCTGAGCAGTGCAGTGACTTGTAGCTGCATTAAAAGCAGAGTTAAATCAGAAGGAGAGGCTTGGTACGACCAGTATGCCTGATCCCTGACCTGAATAGCCATGGAGCAGGCACGGTCAAACCAAGGAATAGGGGAGAAAAAGTTTTCATAGAGGAGGGGATGAATGCTTCCATTCCCAGGGTTATGATCTCAGCAGTTTTTAAGGCTACCTGATTAGGGTTGTGGGTCCGAAAGAAGTAATCCCATGGAAAGACAAAGAAAAAGTCACGCAAATCATCGCATTGGGTACGCTCAGAGTGCCAAAGGTGGTGCTGAGTAGGGGAAATTGATGGAGGGGGAGCGAAAATGAAGGAGATTAAGATCACAGAGTGGTCAGATTTACCAAGATGGGCTAGCGTAGAATGTGAATAGTTTGAAGGATTAGAAGTAAAAAATAGGTCAAGAGTGTTAGCCTCATGCTTGTGGCGATCGGGAACGCGAGTAGGATGATTGATAATCCTCTCTTAATCGTGAGTAATAGAGAAATCAAGGGCCACACTTCCTCCAACATCAATGTGAGGAAAATTAATCCACTTACTGTGGTGTACATTGAAGTCCCCAATATAGACAACTTCAGCATGTGGGTTAGAAGATAGCAAGGACTTTTGGTAAGAGGACATATTCAAAGAAGGACTCAGTCAGTGGAGTTAGAAGAGCAGTAACAGAAGTAAAGAAATATAGTTGCCGTGGAGACAGATCTTCAGCCAGAGAACATCAAAGTCAGGAACTGCAAGGTCCATGAGCCTTGCAATAGGCCTATCATGAGAGATTTGAAATGGGTCAAGGGAAGCATGGCTGAGCTGCGGGGTTTCAGAGAAAAGGAGGAGGTTAGAGGGGGAAGCACCCAGTTGCTGTTCCACAGACTAAAGATTGGAGTTGAGACCACGATGTTAGAAAAGTGAAGAGTGAAAGAAGCAGATAAGGAAGTGCAAGGATAAGGCAGAACCATCACTACCGCCAAGCGTGTCTACCCTCACGCCAATATATTAGTACCCTCCTATGCCGGTACTGGAGGCCATAAGCTGTGGACCTTCCATAATTATAGTAAAAATGAGCAAGAGAAACAGAGATGGGGGGGGGGGTTTGTGAATTGTCAAACGTTTGGCCGTCTATTCCATTATTTCTCTAAATATGTCTATATTCCTCTAACTGTCTATCACCAACACTATCCATACGCCCTATTATATTTAGATCCGTCTATTTCCAGGATATATATATATATATATATATATATATATATATATATATATATATATATATATATATATATATATATAATATATACATACATACATATACCTTGGCTGTTTCCCCCTTTAATTGGGGGGTAGCCGACATCAAGAAAGGAAAACAAATAGGGGGATTACTTTGCTCTATAGGCAATGACGAGGGAGCTAGCGACCGTTCAGATGGCACTGCTGGAGTGCCACAGCCCATCCTCCCGGCTCTTCCACAACCTGTGTCGCTTCACAACTGCCAGCTCCTCCTACTGCCCCTACCACAGGGCTATCTCTGTAAGATGCAGCCCCGTGGTAACAGCAGATGCCCATCAGAGCCGCGTTACAATCGCTCGCCACTCATTCCTATTCCTAGCACGCTCGCTTGCTTCCCTCACATCCATCCTCCTATCATTCAGGGCTCTCCTTACTCCATCCATCCATATATATATATATATATATATATATATATATATATATATATATATATATATATATATATATATATATATATATATATATATATACATGTTCTATCTACCTACCTTGGCTGTTTTCCCCTTTAATTCCCGACATCAAAAAAAGAAAACAATAAGGGGATATATATATATATATATATATATATATATATATATATATATATATATATATATATATATATATATATATCAGTCCAACTAACAGTGACCAGATGTCTTAATTGTCTTTATATAACTATCCATCAATCTAATTATATACCGGACTTGCCTATCTAAATCTGTCTGTATACCTATATCTCTGTACCCCTCTTAGCTAGCATTGTTCATATGTCTTACCTAGTACTCTTTATCTGTATGTCACGTTATTCATCTATCCTATAACCCTTTTAAATCTGTCTAATGTCTAGTCGTCTAACACACACCCAATGTGTTATCGAACTTCATATCTCAAGCTCTGTTATCTCTACCTGTTTGACTGTCTTAGCATCTTATCTTCCTACATATACTCGTTCATAAAGGGATCACCCTTAATATTTCGTAACAGGTGTTTCTTCAGCATATGTGTAGGTAAGCGGATGACATTTTGGAATCCACATCTGTAAAATCTAAATTAATAATAATCATTTCACATCTGTGCTCATGCTGTAGCAAGAGGAGAGAAAATAGACGCAGGCTGCTAATAATAATCATTATCATCATCATCATCATTATGATCACTATTATTATTATTATTTTTATTATTATTATTATTATTATTATTATTATTATTATTATTATTTTTATTATTATAGTTATTATTACTATTATTATTATAGTTAGTATTATTATTATTACTAATGGATTAGTCTAAACATACCAAAGCACCCCTAATTATTGAAAATAGCATCCTGGACCGTTGAAATCATAGGAAGAAGTTATAACTCGCTATGTAAAATAATAATAATTATCTATCTACGATATACAAAAGCTGTATTCCCTCTTATAAGGGGGGTGACTTAGTCAAAGCAAAATACATGGACTCTGCGGTAAGAAAATATAATAATATTTATAATAGTAATAATAATTATAATTGTAATAATAATTATGAATATCTATATCTATATATATGAGCCATTCTTCCCCTTGTAAGGGAAGTGGCTAAGTCAAGGCAAATACTCTTTGGGAAGAGAAAATACTGAGGAGGGGATTGTAGAAGGCATTTATAACCTCATGCCACCTCTTTCGGTACCTCCACCGCTCATTAATACGAAGGTCAGCCATTCTAACAGGTAAATATAGTCACACACACACACACACACACACACACACACAATAAACCATGCATCAATGCGAATGCATGCCGATGATAGTTGCGCACGCGTAAGCTCGTTCCCCATTTAGTGACTTATATGTGAGAATAAGAGAGAGAGAGAGAGAGAGAGAGAGAGAGAGAGAGAGAGAGAGAGAGATTCCTTCCTCGTATAAAGTATTCCAAACTCTTGAGGGATTACTTCTGCTTATGACAGTGGACGTATATGAATAACGTATGAAATATAGTTTATTAATCTGTGATGTTTTCCAGCTTCTCTGTGTGTTTATGTGCATGACAAAGTTGAAAATAAACCAATGGATGGATGGATGGATTCGGTTTTACGTCACGAACTCCCTTTCCCACTAAGGGCTAGGACGGTTGCCTTCTTACGAAGGACTTGTTTTGGCAGATGTAATCGTTACCCTGAGTGTATGCCCTTACCTCAGTCCGTGACGGGGCGCGAACTCTCGACCTGCCGCCTCAGAGTCGCGGACGCTACCATTTTGCCACGGAGACTACAAAGTTGAAATAAACCAATCGCTCAGATATTTTCTCTCTTGCATCATCTTACCTGTCATCGCCAGGAACAAATATTTGTGCATGTGCCACGTATCATTTGCCTTTTATGTGTAACCATGCATAGCTTATTGTGTGCCTGCGCTCGCGGGCTCGCGTGTGTGTATTGTGTATGTTTGTATATGTGTGTGTGTCACTATAATTACCTGTTAGATGGGTTGACCTTCATATTAATGGTGGTGTGATTTTATCATGCCTCGTCTTCATCCCTCTGGTCTTCCTCCATCCCCTCCTCAATTTGTGTGTGTGTATATATATATATATATATATATATATATATATATATATATATATATATATATATATATATATATATATATATATATATATATGTCTGTGTGTACGTATGTTTGTGTTTCTAATCCTCCCACTGTAATATCCCCCTCTGTGAGAAGAGGTGGGGGGAGAGTTAATGCAGTTCCTGCATTAACTGCATTTTCTTCATCATGTGTTGCGTGTGCTTGTTTGTTTGTATGTTCCTATATCTCTCTAGCTTTCTTCCTGTCTATTTATATATCTAACTTTCTGTCTGTCTGTATCTATCTATCTATCTATTTATATTTTATCTATCTATCTATCTGTATATATATATATATATATATATATATATATATATATATATATATATATATATATATTGTGTATATGTGTGTGTGTGTGTGTGTGTGTGTGTGTGTGTGTGCTTATTTATTAATGTAGGATGGAGAGGTTATGGTGAAACACATATCACCTCCTATTGCTTGATTGTGGCCAGCCTCTTGACTTGGTTGAAAATAAAAGAAACATTGTTTCATTATCTACATCAAATCTAACCTAAACTTTACCTAACCTAACCAAACCTCATTTATTTATTACCAGTCAACGAACATTAAAATCGCCCCCTTTCTCAATCGTTGTTTCAGTACCTCTCTCTTCATCATTGCCTTCAGTTCTTCATTGCTCTTACTCTTCCCCCATTCCCCTACCTCTTCAGCCCCTCCCCATCCATTGGTAGCAATGAAGGGTTGAGTGAGTGAGTGGGGCGCGCCTCCCTCTCCTCCACTCAGTTGCGCTGCGGCTGCGGAAGAGTGCGGTTGGTGGAAGCGCGCTCGCGTACATGCTTTTGTGTTTGTTTACCCATATTTTAGATGTTGCACAATCCGTGCATCTCACCACTCACTTGATACGGTGAAGACGCGTGCTGGCACGCGAGCGCGCGTCATCACAAATTACTCTGGGGAAGTTCATTCCATTTTTATTTAATTTGGTTATTCGGTGTCTATTATTATTATTATTATTAAGTTAAAGTGTATCTAGTATTTTTATTATTTTTTTTTTTTGCTTCACAATTCAATACGACTATTTTCTTTTATCATGTTTGTGAACCTTTTTTTCCAGTCTTTGAAACTATAAGTTATTTAAATGATTAGTTTTGGTAACGCTTTCGTGATGGTTATCGGCAAGCATCGTCAGAGGAAATCCCAGAAAACACGGAGAAAAGTCGGATGACGTAATTTGTGACGTCACATCAGGCGTCTTCCCTGACCTGAACGTCACGTGATTCTCCGCCACTTACAATGTGAAGTTACGTAATGTCAGGAATGGAGAGTGAGAGAGAGATTATGTAGCGATAACGTTGAATGAAGCTAATAGAATAGATATAGATAGATAGATATATAGATAGATGAAGAGAGAGAGAGGATAATATCAGGTATATATGTAGGAAGAGCATCTAATAGGTCAAATAAATCGAGATTATGATTTGTAATAGAGTAGGTAACGCAATTATAATTAGGAAAGAGGCTGTTGAGAGAGTGTGTGTGTTTGTTTGTTTAAATAACTTCTTGAATAGGAAAAAAGTCCATGCAGATGAACAGACAAAAAGAGATATATTTGAAGAAAAAGAATACTTGGTTTAGCTGAGAAGGAGAATTAAATATAAAACACGATGGTTTGCAAAGTAAGAGAGAGAGAGTCGTCTCGATGCTCTACATATTGCAGAAAAACTACGACTTGCTTCAAGTATTCGGCCATAAGAAGGTGAGCGAAGAATCCCATTTTCATTAAAAGTTTTTGAGATTTATTAATGCCTTTTTATCCTGAAGATCATTGTTGTTTTGATATGAATAATTTATAGCACAATGGTCTTTCTTTTCTGTAAGACAATTATCTTTTAATTTATAAATGTATTAATATGAAAATGTATGTAAAATAATTGTATTTCTTAGGAAAACAATTAATCTTATCTTTTGAAGCTTATTAAATGCAGGAATTTGAGCGTGTGTGTGTGTTTTTTTTTTATTATATATTTTTTTTAAGATAATTGGCCCTCTTATGGTGGTCATTATGTGTTGGACTTGAAGAGGCATTAGAGATAAGCTTTCATTCGGTTCTAATGAAAATTTATACAGACTAGTATTATTTGTCTTGAGTATACACCATGTCTGTATGAATATATGGAAGTGTATAGAAGATATATAGTAATACCGTGAATGTATTAATCTGAAAGTTTTTGTGTATAAGAAGATGATGTTATTTTATTATCATTAATGTGAGTTGAAAAGTTTACAGTGTGTGAATGTCTTATTTTTTTTTATCTGTCGGCATATGGTGTTATTTTATAATCATAAATGTGAGTTGAAAAGTTTACAATGTGTAATTGTCTTCTTTTTTTTTTATCTGTCGACAGATGGTGTTATTTTATCATGAATGTGAGTTGAAAAGTTTACAATGTGTAATTATTTTTATCTGTCGACAGATGGTGTTATTTTATTATCATTAATATGAGTTGAAAAGTTTACAATGTGTAATTGTCTTTTTTTATTTTTTGTTTATCTGTCGACAGATGGTGTTATTTTATTATTATGAATGAGTTGAAAAGTTTACAATGTGCAATTATTTTTTTTTATTTTTTGTTTATCTGTCGACAGATGGTGTTATTTTAATTATCATTAATGTGAGTTGAAAAGTTTACAATGTGTAATTATCTTTTCTTATTTTTTTTTTATCTGTCGACAGATGGTGTTATTTTATTATCATGAATGTGAGTTGAAAAGTTTACAATGTTTTTTTTTTCTGTCGACCATGAATTCTTAATATGTAAAGTTTTCAGAAGATATCTTCTTGAGAAGTTAGTCATGTTTATCTTTTTATCTTATTGATTTAGAACTATTCTAATATTCTTGGAAACTTATGCTACAAGTTAATTTTTTTTTGTAGTATGAACTCAACCCTCTTGTTTATGGAAGAGAATTTTCAGTACTTTATAATAGTTTTTAATTCATGAATGTTCTAATTAAAAACTCTTTTGATGATTTATAGAGGATAATTTTAGTGTCTCATATGAAGTGTTCATCTTTTTTTATGAATTTTAGCCTTCTAATGTTTATAGAAACGATTTTATTATTTGAGTTTTTTATTATTTATTAATCTAGAACTTCTTTTGTTTATAAAAGAGAATGATCTTTACATTTTGTTTATTTTGTCATCCAGTAAAATATATATATATGACTTTGTCCTATGTTCTTACACAGAATGATCTTTTATTTTATATTTTTTTCTCTCATTTATTCACATATTTTGAATTAACATTTGTTTATTGAAGAAAATTATCTTTTATAATCGTCTCTTTTCTATTAAGTCATTGACTAATTTAAAACTTCTTTAATGGTTATAAAAGAGGCCGAATCTTTTATTTTTTATTTATTTTCTGTTCATTAATATGCGGGAATTAAAAGCGTCTCCCCCTTATCTATATGTAAGAAGAATCTTTTCTATATTTTAATTTTCCATTATATGGGGACTGCGGTAGCACAGTGGTTAGAACACTCGATCCGGGAAGTGACAAACCCGTGTTCGAGCCCCCCGCGGGGCGTTAGGAATGCCATCCAGGGTGAATTCCCCAGCTCCAACCTGTTTGTGTCCACCCCTATTCGAATGGTGAATAGTAACACAATACCGTGAAATATCATGAATGTCACGACCTCGAATTTTTTTTTTAATGTACGTATATAATACTTTCTAATTGTAAAAATAGAGAACGTTATATTCTATTTCTCTGCTTGTATTTTGTTTAATGATGAAATCTAAAACTTTTTCGTTTATAGAAGAGTATTCTTTGTATTTTCTAGGGTGTTCTATTAACGCAGTAATATAGGAATTAACAGCTGTTCGTTTGTTTATAGAGGAGAATTATTTATATTTCATTCTATTAATCCCTTAATATAGCTCCTTTAATGAGTATAGAATATAATTACCCTTTTATATATATATATATATATATATATATATATATATATATATATATATATATATATATATATATATATATATATATATATATATATATATATAAAATTCCTTTTTTTTTCTTTTGATAAATGATATTCTTATTCATAAATATGCTAAAATGAGGCCCCCCCCCTTTTTGGTGCAATATATTACTATTATTTATTTAGCTCCTTTAATGAGTATAGAATATAATTACCCTCTTTTATATATATAGAATTTTTTTTTTTTTTTTTTTTTGGATAAATGATATTCTTATTCATAAATATATTAAAATGAGCCCCCCCTTTTTTTGGTGCAATATATTCCTATTATTTATTTATTTATGGGAAGAAGTGGTTAGTTTATAATAATGATATATGAGTTTACATAATATGACTTACTGGGATTTCCTGTTGTGATACTTATATATATATATTTTTTTTTTATTTCATAATTCATGTATAATATGTTTTCATATAATGTCTTTTTTATTATTATTCATGTGCAGTTTAATGTTTTCCTGAAGTTATTATTATTATTATTATTATTATTATTATTATTATTATTATTATTTGTATGTGTCGCGTGTATATTTTAGCATCTCCCTCTCTATTATTATTATTATTATTATTATTATTATTATTATTATTATTTGTATTTGTCACGTGTATATTTTAGCATCTCCCTCTCTATTATTATTATTATTATTATTATTATAATTATTTTTATTATTATTATTATAATTATTATTATTATTATTATTATTATTAAGTATTGACGTATTAAGCATACCTGTAATTGTATCTGTTCCATAAGAGACTCCACACATCTGATTGCACAATCAGAAAGTTTGCCAAGTGACCAGCTGCGCAATGGTGGAATGTCATTTTATTTTCGTATTGCTTAGAATTTGCTTGCATTGTTTATGTAAAGGATTTATCTCTCCCTATATGTCTATCTATCTATCAATCTATATGTCTGTCTGTATCTATCCATCTATCTTTATCGGTCTTTCCATCTGTCTGTCTATCTCTCTATCTATTTCTGTGTATCTAGAAGTTTTCTTTTCGTCTGTATACTGTATAACTTTTTTCTCTAGGATTTTTAGTTTCTCTGTTGTATATATAACTATGACTATCAGTCTGTTTAGACAGACCTATCACTAGGTCTGTGTGTTTTTATGTCTATATTTTTATATCTGTCAATCTCTTCATCTTTCTATATTTTGATTGGTCTGTTTATATGTTTGACTGTCTATTCACCTATCTATCTGTCTGTCTGTATCTTCTCATTGTTTTAAAACTCTATGTGTGTGTGTGTGTGTGTGTGTGTGTGTGTGTGTGTGTGTGTGTGTGTGTGAAGAGAATAAAAGAGGAGAGAGAGAGAGAGAGAGAGAGAGAGAGAGAGAGAGAGAGAGAGAGAGAGAGAGAGACCCCATTAATCAATTCATCATCAGCCATTGATTGCACGTCAGCCTCATCCCTAATATACCACTGATCCTCTTTTACTTATACCTGCTATTGTATATATAAGCCTTCAATTATCGTATTTATTTATTTATTTATATATTTATTTATTTATTTATTATGCTCCTGTTTTAGGATCAAATAATCCCTCTCAAAGGAAAAATGAGGGACTACGTGTGTTTTTACCTGATGATGTTGAGTTGTCAGGTAATGTTAAAATATAGTAATTATTTATTATGATTTAAAGGTAAGATAGGCTGCCAGAGGAATTATATATATATATATATATATATATATATATATATATATATATATATATATATATATATATATATTTATATATATATATATATATATATATATATATATATATATATATACCTGATTACTTTTGGTTAGGTTAGGTTAATTTAGTATAATATACAATAAGCATAATTTATAGATAAAGTTTTAACTTTATGTGGGATTATATATTGATGTGACTAATTGTGTTAGGTTAATATAAGCATAAATTATGAAGAAAACGGACGATTGGTTGCAAGGCTAATTATATATTTACTTAACTAAGATATGAGTGGCCTCTGCATCCCGTAGTACATTCTCTCTTTCTCTTACTCTGTTTTCCTCTTTTTCCCTCTGGCGAGGGGACAAGACCATTACCTCCGTGTTCCCCTATGTATCGTAAAAGTTTACTGATTGTGGCATATCGAAGGAACATGTAGTAGGTTGGCCCATGGCACCAGTCGCCCGTTGTGATACTACAGCTGAAGATTTTTTTGAACCTAAATAGGGCTGTGCAGGACAGTTCGATGTTAAATCCTCCTTCGGTTACGGTTCTTTTTCTATGCCTTCATCAACATTGAATCTTCTTGGATATTCGTTACACACCTCATATTATCCCTTCACATCTGACAAGTCATTACATTCTCCATTTCTGTTTCTCTTTATTTTATATATTCTTCGTGCCCAGACCTGATGAGGGCTGTTTTATTTTATTATTTTTGGTCCGTTCTGGTGTCACACCAAAAAAAAAAATCCCCTCCATTTTGTTTTCATCTTTCAGAGTGTTAAGGTTCTGCTTTGACTTGGCCAATCCCATTATAAACGGGGACTATGTCCTTGTATATAGAGAGATTTATTACTAATTGTAATAGGCATAAATTGCGAATTAATAGGATAATTGTCTGCAAGGGGGACCATAATCCTCACTAGTTAGTGCGGAATAATTATCTTCACTAATTGTCAATGGAAAATATTCATCATAATTTGATCTTAATCGTAGTCTCCGTGGCAAAATGGTAGCGTCTTCGACTCCGAGGCGGCAGGTCGAGGGTTCGCGCCCCGTCACGGACTGAGGTTAGTAAGGGCATACACTCAGGGTAACGATTACATCTGCCAAAAACAAGTCCTTCGTAAGAAGGCAACCGTCCTAGTCCTTAGTAGAAAAGGGAGTTCGTGACGTAAAACCGAATCCAATTTGATCTTAATCAGTTCCAAGCTGCAGGGTGGTCATTTTTTTTTTATCATTATCATTGCTTACGCTTGCTCATGAGAACATTATGTGATTCTTTATTGCCATTATTTTTGGCAACTTTTATTTAAAAATATTTTTTCAAGATTTGTGGTTATTCATGTTTAGTATTTTATTGTTTATTTCATTTTTTGTTGTTTTTTCTTTATAAGTTTTTTTTTTAGATTTTCATGTTTATATAATTTGCTTTGAATTTTTGTAATGTGTTTTATGTCGGTCTTTTCTTAGTGTGTGTGTGTGTGTGTGTGTGTGTAGTTCTCCTCCCTGTTTATCTCTTGAGTTTGTATTTTCCTAGTTTACATCTTGAGTTCTTTTTTTTTTATATATATATATATATTTTGATCTGTCTGTGTTTCTCATTGCGTTTCTTAATGCTGTTTTTTTTTCTTCAAGCTATGCAGTGTGTTTTGATTTTTGTTTTTCATTTCTTAAGAGTTTATAGTTTTTTTTTTAATGACTATTGATTATTATTATTATTATGCGACCCCATATGAAAATGGGAACGCAAATAGAGGAAGAAGAAGATTATTATTATTATTATTATTATTATTATTATTATTATTATTATTATTATTATTATTATTATTTGTATTGCTCGTCCAGTTTTTTTTTTTAATTTTTTTATTTATTCAGATAACTGTACATAGGGACAGGTGCACATGGGCACTCCCAGTCATATTGCAGTTGATAAACATTACAATCTATTTAGTTATGTATAAATAAAATATTAATAGAATTTGCCATTAATTTTAATTTCACTTATTTTCTTTGAATGGTTAGTCTTCTTTAATTTCCATTATTTTTATCTTATTATTTCATTTTTTCTCTTTATTTTCTTAGTTTTTCATTTCTTTATAGATTTCATATTCGTCTCTGTATTGTTCTTTATATTTGAACATATTTTAATTGTCTTATTGAATGTATTTTCACGATTTTTTTTTTCATATCGTCATGATCTTTTTTTTGAACGTATGTTAAATTGTTTTTATTGAATGTATTTTTACGATTTTTTTTTCATATCTTCATGATTTTTTTTTTATATTCGAATATTTTATATCTTTTTCATGTATCTTTATTCATTGTTTAGCTCTTGATACAGTGTTTGTGTTTCATTGCTTTGATTTTATTATATGCTGTTTTTTTATTTTTTTTTTTTTTTGGTGTTTTGTTTAATTATAGGTTTCATCTTTGAGGGTTATCTCTTCTTTCAGCTCTTGGATGTTATTTGGTTTTATTCATTGTATTTTCATGTTTTTTCTCTTAATATATTTTTTTTGTTTTATTTTTTACTTTATATGCTTTTAATTATCTTTTTTTTTATCTCCATCTCTTTTGTGTATCTTTTTACTAGTTTTTTTTGTTGTATTTCCTTATTTGTGTGTTTTTAGTTTTCTTGTCTAATTTTTTGGGGGATTTTTTTATGCGATTTTTTTCCTTTAATCAGTTTATATTTTTCCTTTTGATTTTATTTTAAATTTTCCATTCTTTTTTAGTAGTATAATTTTTATGTTTTTGTAGTCTCCGTGGCAAAATGGTAGCGTCCGCGACTCAGAGGCGGCAGGTCGAGGGTTCGCGCCCTGTCACGGACTGAGGTTAGGGCATACACTTAGGGTAACGATTACATCTGCCAAAACAAGTCCTTCGCAAGAAGGCAACCGTCTTAGCCCTTGGTAGAAAAGGGATTCCGTGACGTAAAACCGAAACCAACCCGTTTTTAGGTTTTTATTTCGGGTTTATGTTTTATCAAGTAGAGGTTTTTGTGTGATGTTTTTACTGTTCTCGTATGTTTTTTTTTTTCTTAATCGCTGTATTTTTCTTGTTTTTATTGATTTTTTTTGTTTTTCTGTTTATATCTCAGGTTCTTGTGTCTCACTTTTTGTAAATTTTTTTTAGTTTTTAAAGTTTTTTGTATTTGCAATGTTATCTTAAAATATTTTTGGTTCCATATTAATAATCTCTCTCTCTCTCTCTCTCTCTCTCTCTCTCTCTCAGATTTTTTTTTTAAATTGAGGTCTTTACTTCACGTTGTTTTTATTGTAAGTCTTAAATTTGTGTATCTCTGTTTTTAACTGTATATTTTATTATTTTGGGACCTTTTTTTTATTGTTTTAATATTTTTTTATTTTGCAACTTTTTATAATGTTTTAAACGCTTTTTATCCTTTTTTTATATTTTTTTATTTTGTAATTTTTTAATATATTTTTTTATTTCCTGTTTATCCAATAGGTTTAAATTTTGCTCATTTAACGTAGGCTCTTTGTTTGGATCAGTCCCAGAAGATAATAATAATAATAATAAACCTTTATTTCCATTACAATACAATGGGTATACATCAGCCGGGGCAAGCCCCAACCCCCCACTGTGGTGGCCAACCACAGCAGTACCTGCCAGGAAGCAGTTTAAACTCTCGGTCTTCGGCGGGAACCGATCTTTCGACCTCGTGAATGCGAAGGCAGCGCGTTACCACTGTACTAGCCAGCATGGTATATGCACCTGATGTATTGTCAAGGTGTTTATTCTGGAATTGAGGTCTGGTTAGGATATATTAGGTTAACTGACACCTTACCTAACTTGTTCCAAACCTAACCTAACCTTAATAACACACAAAACCAGTGATATTGCAGTTGTTAAACATGACAATCTATTTGGTTATGTATAAATAAAATATAGAATTTCCAATTCGTTTTGAATTTCATAGCAAGTAATTAAGAATAAAATCTTATTAAGAGGTGCTTTTGTATATTCCATCTCTTTCCTTAAATGTACTTATCGTGTGTGTGTGTGTTTTTTTTTTTTTTTTTTTTGGGGGGGGGGGAATTTTTGTGGTTTTTCCATGTTTATCTCCCTGAGCGTTTGTGGCTTTTTGTGGACTTTCCTTTCACTGTGGTTTTAGCGCTTCCGTTGTCGTTGTTTTTCATTAAATATATTCACTCTTTCTCTGTCTATCTATTATATATATATATATATATATATATATATATATATATATATATATATATGTGTGTGTATATATATATATATATATATATATATATATATATATATATATATATATATATATATATATATATATATATATATATATGTGTGTGTGTGTGTGTGTGTGGGTAGATTTATGTAAATCTCTCTCTCTCTCTCTCTCTCTCTCTCTCTCTCTCTCTCTCTCTCTCTCTCTCTCTCTCTCTCTCTCTCTCTCTCTCTCTCTCTCTCTCTCTCTCTCTCTCTCTCTCTCTCTCTCTCTCAAGAAGAGAATGACATAATATATGATGAATATATGTTACAACGTAACAGATAGTCTTTCAGTTAGGCATATGACACAGACTAGTAGCTCTTAGATATTGTAACAAACAAATTCTAAAATATAGAAAGGAACACATACATACTTACATACACATACACACATGTTCCACATGGGAGACTTATTAGGAAGCTGCAATCAATGGCTAGAATAGGTGGAAATGTTTTGGAATGGATAAAAACTTACTTAGAAGGAAGGGAACAGAGGGTTAGAGTAAGACACTCAGTGTCTGAATGGAGAAGAGTTAGTAGTGGAGTTCCACAGGGTTCAGTTTTAGGGCCACTTTTGTTCCATGTATATGTAAATGACCTACCAGAGTCTGTAAATTCATTCATGAATATGTTTGCAGATGATGCAAAGATTGTGAAGAAAGTAAAAATCGAGAACAATGGTAGAGAACTTCAGGAGGATCTAAATAATCTGCATGAGTGGTCAGAGAAGTGGCTAATGAAATTCAATACTTTAAAATGTAAGGTAATGAGAATGGGTACAAGTGCAAGAAGGCCCAAGCTTGACTACTCGGTGGCTGGAGTACAACTTCAAGAGACAGAAAATGAGAGAGATCTAGGAGTAAACACTGGCAGATTTGTCTCCAGAAATACATATAAATGGCATAGTAAGGGCAGCATATGCATTCTTATCAAATGTAAGGGTAGCCTTCAGGCACATGGACAAGGAAATGTTCAGAAATATTAATGTAACCTATGTGAGGCCAAAACTCGAATATGCAGCCCCCTTTTGGAATCCGCACTTGAAAAAGCACATAGCTAAGCTTGAAAAAGTTCAAAGACATGTCACGAAACTGGTGCCAGAAATACGCAATCTCAGTTATGATGAGATGCTGAGGGAATTAGACTTACCATCACTCGAAGCTAGAAGAGTGAGGGGGGATATGGTGACAGTCTTTAAATTCCTTCATGGTTATGATAGAGTGGATAGGGATCGATATTTTGATATGGCTGGCTCTAGAACTAGAGGTCACAGTTTGAAGCTTCGTAAGAAAACTTCTTCGCAGGATGTAAGGAAATACTTTTTCAGTGTAAGAGTAGTTGATAATTGGAATTGGCTAAGCGAGGAGGTAGTTAATGCTATCTCAATCCATAGTTTTAAGGACAGGTATGATAAGTATCACTAAGTATAAAATGGAACCGATCAGGAGACGGGAAGATACGAGCTTTGGGCTCTTTCCCGTAAACACAATTAGGTAATCACACCGGCCTGGGCCGTAATCCCAATGTGAGTGGATTGGCCGACTCAAAAAAACGCACATTCACAAAAAACTAATTTACCCCAGTCATTCTTCTTAGCTCCTCCCCTTTTGTTGTGGCACGATTGTAGGACGAGACTGTAACTCCTCCCTCTTTTGTGACTTAATATTGATATTTGAGAACCTCGAATGCTTTGCCTATTTCTGGGGTTCATACGACATGAGTTGTATGTATTATGCCTCTACAGAATAGTATGAGTAAAATGCTGTTGAATTCCAAGAGTGAGGTTGAGTAGTGGAAATAAAATGAGATTAGGCATTCAGAAGAGAATTAGCACTTCCTAGGCACAGCAAATTAGCTTTAAAACCGCCCCTCTCGATTCTTACTAATATAAGTACTAATTTTGTCATTGTGTGGTGGTATGGAATCTGCATGACGTTATTGTACTCTGACAGGGACAGGTTTCTTCATGTTGTTGTCTTTATTGTGGACGTTTATTGTGCTGAGTACTCATGAAAGGTGTTAATGTTTTAATAGGATCATTGTTGTGTTATTGTTTTGGTAGAAATTGTGTTGTTTTGTTGTTTTATAGAATTATTATTTTTCTAGTTTTATTGGGATGATTGTTGTGTTTTGATCTGATAGGGGGTATTGTTGTGTTACTGCTTTGATAGGATTATTGTGTTATTGTTTTGATGTTTTGGTAGAGTCATTGTGTTATTGTTTATATATTAATTTAGTGCTTTGGTGTCATCATTATTGTTTTGATCGTATTTTTGTTACGTTATTGTTTTTTTATATAATTGTTGCCATATTATTGTTTTTGTAGTTTTATTGTTGTGATATTGTTTTGGCAGGATTATTATAGTCTTATTTTCGGTATCGTTATTGTTTGGTAGGGTTAGTCTTGTTTTATTGCCTAGAATTATTATTGGTAAGATTATTGTTGTTTTGTTGTGATAGGATAATTGTTTTGCTGGAATTATTAGTTAGTTATTGCATTGATATTGGTTTGATGGTTTGATAGGATTATCTGTATGTATTGCTATAATTATTGTTGTTATTCGTTTTTTATCTGATTTATGTTATTTAATTGGCAGGAATATTATTGTGTTAAGTTTTTGTTAGAAATATTGCTTGATTATTGGTTTAGCAAGATTATTGTTGTGTTATTTTCTAGGATTGTTATTGTGTTATGGTAAGAATATTGTTGTGTTATTGCTTTGGTAGGATTATTGTTGTGTTATGTTTTGATGTAAATATAATTGGTTAGTTTCTTGATAGGATAGTTATTGCATGTTGGTTTTGGTAGGATTATTGTTGTGTTATTGTTTTGGTGGAATGGACGATATATTCTTGTTTTTGTAATATTATTTTTGAGTTAATATGATAGTATTAGTTTTGTGATATTGTTTACCTAGGATTAGTGTTGCATTATACTATTGATAATGTTATTGTTGTATTTTTATTTTATGATATTGTCGCGTTATTGTTTTGATAGGATTATTGCTCTTATTGATATTAGAGAATTATTATTGTTTTTGTATTTTATTATTGTAACTATTTCGATAGGATTATTGTTGTGTTTTTATTTTGATAGGATTACT
>JAXCGZ010018025.1:10000-27500 GCA_037179515.1 Halocaridina rubra | reverse complement strand
TTTACGGGAAAGAGCCCAAAGCTCGTATCTTCCCGTCTCCTGATCGGTTCCATTTTTAGACTTAGTGATACTTATCATACCTGTCCTTAAAACTATGGATTGAGGTAGCATTAACTACCTCCTCGCTTAGCGAATTCCAATTATCAACTACTCTTACACTGAAAAAGTATTTCCTTACATCCTGCAAACAAGTTTTCTTCCGAAGCTTCAAACTATGACCTCTAGTTCTAGAGCCAGCCATATCGAAATATCGATCCCTATCCACTCTATCATAACCATGAAGGAATTTAAAGACTGTCACCATATCCCCCCTTACTCTTCTAGCTTCGAGTGATGGCAAGTCTAATTCCCTCAGCCTCTCATCATAACCGAGATTGCGTATTTCTGGCACCAGTTTTGTGGCATGTCTTTGAACTTTTTCAAGCTTAGCTATGTGCTTTTTCAAGTGCGGATTCCAAAAGGGGGCTGCATATTCGAGTTTTGGCCTCACATAGGTTACATAAATATTTCTGAACATTTCCTTGTCCATGTGCCTGAAGGCTACCCTTACATTTGATAAGAATGCATATGCTGCCCTTACTACGCCATTTATATGTATTTCTGGAGACAAATCTGCCAATATGTTTACTCCTAGATCTCTCTCATTTTCTGTCTCCTGAAGTTGTACTCCAGCCACCGAGTAGTCAAGCTTGGGCCTTCTTGCACTTGTACCCATTCTCATTACCTTACATTTTGAGGTATTGAATTTCATTAGCCACTTTTCTGACCACTCATGCAGATTATTTAGATCCTCCTGAAGTTCTCTACCATTGTTCTCGTTTTTTACTTTCTTCACAATCTTTGCATCATCTGCAAACATATTCATGAATGAATTTACAGACTCTGGTAGGTCATTTACATATACAAGGAACAAAAGTGGCCCTAAAACTGAACCCTGTGGAACTCCACTACTAACTCTTCTCCATTCAGACACTGAGTGTCTTACTCTAACCCTCTGTTCCCTTCCTTCTAAGTAAGTTTTTATCCATTCCAAGACATTTCCACCTATTCTAGCCATTGATTGCAGCTTCCTAATAAGTCTCCCATGTGGAACAGTGTCAAACGCTTTCTGGAAGTCTAGGAATATGCAATCTGCCCAGCCCTCTCTTTCCTGTAAGATTTGGCTTACCTCATCATAAAATTCTAATAAGTTTGTTACTGTTGATCTTCCTTCTCTGAAGCCATGTTGCCTCACTGACAAAAAGTTGAAGGATTCCAAGTGAAGAGAGATATGTTTCCTTAGTAGTTTCTCCATAACTTTGCAAACTATGCTGGTCAAGGAAACTGGTCTATAGTTCAGAGCCGTATCCCTCCTTCCCTTTTTGAAGATAGGTATCACATTTGCTTGTTTCCAGCATCTTGGAATCTCCCCCGACTCCAATGACTCCTTAAATATGATACTTAGTGCCACTGATATTGTGTTTGCGCATTTTTTAAGCACATGAGGGGATATGTCATCAGGACCTGTAGCTTTATGAACATCTAAATCCATCAGCGCTTTGCATACCTCTGTGGCTGTAAGGTTGATGTTCTCTAATACCGGCCCTTGAGCTTCTATCACTGCAATCTGAGGGGGTGGGGTATTTTCTACTGTAAATACTGACTGAAACTCCTTGTTCAATTCTTTGGAGATCTCTTCGTCCGTCTCAGTGATGCTTCCATCCGCTCTCTTTAGCCTTAAAACCTGTTCTTGTGTGTGTGTGTGTGTGTGTGTGAGATTACCTAATTGTGATTACCTAATTGTGTTTACGGGAAAGAGCCCAAAGCTCGTATCTTCCCGTCTCCTGATCGGTTCCATTTTATACTTAGTGATACTTATCATACCTGTCCTTAAAACTATGGATTGAGATAGCATTAACTACCTCCTCGCTTAGCCAATTCCAATTATCAACTACTCTTACACTGAAAAAGTATTTCCTTACATCCTGCGAAGAAGTTTTCTTACGAAGCTTCAAACTATGACCTCTAGTTCTAGAGCCAGCCATATCAAAATATCGATCCCTATCCACTCTATCATAACCATGAAGGAATTTAAAGACTGTCACCATATCCCCCCTAACTCTTCTAGCTTCGAGTGATGGTAAGTCTAATTCCCTCAGCCTCTCATCATAACTGAGATTGCGTATTTCTGGCACCAGTTTCGTGGCATGTCTTTGAACTTTTTCAAGCTTAGCTATGTGCTTTTTCAAGTGCGGATTCCAAAAGGGGGCTGCATATTCGCGCGTGCCTGAGTGTTTGTATATACGTGAAAACTTCTAATTCTAGTAGCTATCAGCAAGGATTATATATATATATATATATATATATATATATATATATATATATATATATATATATATATATATATATATATATATATATATATCAAAAACATATCGAAGAAAAAAAACTCAAGAAAACAATCGCAAGCGACTAATTAACGTAAAGAACATCAAATAAACACATAATAACACATAATATAAAAGCTCACTGTACCACTGCAAAATGTTAAAAGAAAAATATTATATCCACATACAGTTTTTTCATACAACAGATTTTACTGTTCACCTCTATTGAAAGAGAATATTTCTAAAACCATGAATGAATGAATGAATGAATGGATGGATGGATGAATGAATGAATGAATAAATGAATGAATAAATATTCGAACGAATTAAAGAGTTGTTCAGGTTTTTCATAAAGATTTTGTTGATTTAAGAGTGAAATGACATGACTGATAGACATCTACACTCTGGGATACGCAAAGTCACAGTCAAATTGGCCCTCTCCCATAATAATAATAATAATAATAACGATAATAATAATAATAATAATAATAATAATAATAATAATAATAATAATAATAATAATAATAATAATAATAATAATAAAGAGCATAATAATGATAATAATAAGAGCAATCTCAATAACTATGAAATATATATATATATATATATATATATATATATATATATATATATATATATATATATATATATATATATATATATATATATATATATATATATATATATATATAACTTATGCTATTGCTTCGATTATCATTAAGATCTTTTTAGATTCGCATTATATATATATATATATATATATATATATATATATATATATATATATATATATATATATATATATATGGATTTGTGTGTGTGTGTATACAGACAGGTGGATAGATAGATAATTTTATATGTCAATTTTCATTTACCAGTAACGAAAGCAAAATTACAGAAACTTCCTAAAAAAAAATGGAAATTGTCATGCAAAAGAAACATTTAATCACGATTTTTAAGAGTATGTGAATAAAAGAATAATTTAATAAAAAAAATAAAGAGAAATTTCACTTTGTAGGAAAGAATATATCTTTACAAAGGACATTTAACTTAAGGAAAAAACTTTTTAAGTATTGAAACCACAGTGAGAAACACTAAAATAAAGTAAAAAAAAAAATATGCAAAACTGTCTGTACTCGAAAAGTAAAACCTATACCAATCCAGCCTTATTTCCCCATCTCTAACTTATCTATGTCCATTCCCATTCAAATGGAAAATAATTATGACACATAAAACGGTTCATTATTGAAGTAATCGAGGTGTGCCTTGGCTCCGCCACCCTCCTTACATGGGAGAATGGAGCCACTGTATATAGATAGAATCAATGTTATATTTACTTTACCAACTTTTACACAAATATTTTATTTTACTTCATTAAATTATATTTTTTTCATAAATTTCTGAACTTTTAAACTATTATAGAATACCGGAATCGAAAGAGCTTTCAAGTTGTACATCAAAGGCAACAGAAAAAAAAATATCTCAAAGATAAGTTTTTTTCTTTTGTCATAAACCACCATATGTCTTTACTTTCTTATGAGTCTCTGATTGAAAAAAACATTTTACTTTTTTCGTCTTCTCTGCTCTTGCCATAAAAAATCGAATATTTAGTTTTTAAACTCCTAGAAAAAATTATGAGTTCAAAAATCCAAGACGCGCAAAAGTTTCTATTTTTCAAAGTTAAAACAAATTTTCGTGACACTTTAATATACAAATTCTTACCTGCTCATATTAGTGCTATAAACTTTTCAAAATGTTTCTAAACTCCTAAATAAAATTCTGAGACATTTAAAACTCTCGGAGTCTGAAAAGCTTATTGTCCCAATCCAACATATTTACATCACAAAACTTTTACAATTCTCTATGAATATCTGAATTAAAAAAAAAAATAAAAACTTTCTTCTTTTCTTTTCTTGCCAAAAAGCATCTCTCACATACTTTACAACTTTAAAAACTGTTTCATGATATAATAAAAATCAGACTTGAAGCGTTCTGAATTTGTTCTTGAAAAGTTTAAAAAACTTCTCTGACATCTTATAATATCAGTACATACTGTCAGCAACCCAAACGTAAACTTTATAAACTTTTAAAACAGTTTTATTTCGGAAATCAAAGGCTCTTAAAAATTTTTAAGTTTGTTCTTTAAAAGCTTAAAATACTCTTCTGATATATCCAAGTTATCAAATGTTTGTGATATGAATAAAACACAATATCTCTGAATAAAAATGGCATTTACTTCCGCAAGGCGACAATAATACCCGCATCATAGTTAAGTATGGTCAAATTAGGTTGAATTTTTAGGTTAGATATCGCCCACACAAATGCTAAGAACCCACCCTTTTCCCCACTCAGGAGCTACCTAACCTAACCCCCCCAAACCAAACCTAAGTAACCTTTCCCATCCAGGTCGCATATAATACCTGCACACTACTTGAGTATGGTCAGCTTAAGTTCAGTTTTTAGAGTAGATGTTTCCCATGCTAAGTACCCACCATTCCTCCAACCAGGTACTATCTAAATTAGAGCCCCTCCAAACCCGACCTTACTTAACCTGACCTAAGTAACCTAACCTAACAAGAGAGAATATGTCAAGCTTGATATTGATGTTAATCGTCAAAGATGTAAATAAAGAAATGTAACACTTACAGCATTTTCTGAGCTCTGCATCTGTAAAAAAAAATGAAAATAGTAGCAGTCAATATGTATATGTAATATATTAAAAATGTTTGCAAAAATAACCTTAGAATTGAAGAAAATAAGCTATTAATACGTACAACATACACATTAAATTCAAAGAAATAAAAGCATTATATAATACTGCTTATTAAATTCCAAGTTACGAGTATCATACACTTCTTACATTTGATATTTCTCTTTTACGACAGCAAAAATTCATGGAAGTGCAGTCATGGCACTTAGATGGCAGTATATGCAAAGATTTCACTTGGTTGAGGCCATTTTCCGATGGGGAGGGAAACAAGGAGCTATACGCACATACAGTATATGGAAATTTAGATACATTAATGAACAACATTGGTAACGGCAACATTTGGGTGAAACCATTTTGTGATGGGGAAAGAAAGCAGGAAGCCAACTCATACATTCAGAAATTGCAATTAAAGCACCATGATGGCAGTACAAATAATGACTGCATTGGGTGTAGCCATTTCTCATGGGGATGGAAAGCATGAATTCGGTGAACTCAGAGATTGTTATCTACCTGCAGAAGAAACTATAAATGATGCCTGGCTTTGGTTGAAGCCATTCTAGCAAGGGGAGGGCAACCAGGATGCAAAACTACATACGACGAAAATAAATTTAGACACCTAAATGACATATTATATTTGGGAGAAGCCATTCTGTGACGAGGAGGAAAAGCCGGAGGTAATGCATGCAATCACTGAATTTCAATCTTTATAATATTATATTTCTAGACATATTCACTTAAACTGCAATGGAATTCATGAATACAAGGTTAAAATTGTACATATACATGGGAAATGTATTTTCCAATAATTGCTTTAGAGCGATGTCAATATTTAGCCTACCAGCATCCTCTGATGATAGGATTCATATTCGGGTGATGATTTGTTGAATATTAATATTTGTCATTATGACATGGATATCTGTATCTCTCTCTCTCTCTCTCTCTCTCTCTCTCTCTATATATATATATATATATATATATATATATATATATATATATATATATATATATATATATATATATATATATATATATATATATATACGTGTGTGTGTATATATATGAATCATTTTTACCCCGACCGGGACTTGAACCTGGGACTTATTATTACTAAGCAAAGGCACTACCAACTACACCACGGAAGGTTAAAGGGAAACAAACCTCACAGCTTATATCTGCTATGGTAGGAATGAACGCATTCTATCTGAATGCCACTATGTTCATATTACAGTTTCCCCAACCTCACTCGTGGTTTTGTTTTCACATTTAATTTAACTCCCAATCTCATTCGGGACCAACAATAACCAAATAAGCACATTACATATGTGAAAACATGAAGCATTTCTACCCTTGGCTTAGTAATAATAAGTCCCAGGTTCAAGTCCCGGTCGGGGTAAAAATTATTCATGTTTTCACATATGTAATGTGCTTATTTGGTTATTGTTGGTCCCGAATGAGATTGGGAGTTGAATTAAATGTGAAAACAAGACCACGAGTGAGGTTGGTGAAACTGTAATATAAACATAGTGGCATTCAAATAGAATGAGTTCATTCCTACCATACCAGATATAAGCTGTGAGGTTTGTTTCCCTTTAACCTTCTGTGGTGTAGTTGGTAGCGCCTTGGCTTAGTAATAATATGTTCCAGGTTCAAGTCCCGGTCGGGTAAAAATTATTCATGTTTTCACATATGTAATGTGCTTATTTGGTGTGTGTGCATATATATATATATATATATATATATATATATATATATATATATATATATATATATATATATATATATATATATATATGTGTGTGTGTGTGTGTGTGTGTGTGTGTGTGTGTGTGTGTGTGATTACCTAATTGTGTTTACGGGAAAGAGCCCAAAGCTCGTATCTTCCCGTCTCCTGATCGGTTCCATTTTATACTTAGTGATACTTATCATACCTGTCCTTAAAACTATGGATTGAGATAGCATTAACTACCTCCTCGCTTAGCCAATTCCAATTATCAACTACTCTTACACTGAAAAAGTATTTCCTTACATCCTGCAAAGAAGTTTTCTTACGAAGCTTCAATCTATGACCTCTAGTTCTAGAGCCAGCCATATCAAAATATCGATCCCTATCCCATATCTTCATGTCATGCTCTTGATCGAAACAAATAATATTTTATGAATTTCTTCATGCATACCAACCTTAGATAAAGAGTAAATTAAAACGTTCTTATTACTGTAATAATTATTCACACTTACATTTAAATATTTTTTTCAAAATTGCTATTTATATAATAATAATAATAATAATAATAATAATAATAATAATAATAATAATAATAATAATAATAATAATAATAATAATAATAATAATAATAATAATAATAATAATAATAATAATAATAATAATAATAATAATAATAATAATAATAATAATAATAATAATAAACTTTATTTCCATTTTACAATGGGTATTCGTCAGCCAGGACAAGCCCCAACCCCCCACTGTGATGTCCACCCACAGCAGTTCCTGCCAGTAAACAGCTTAAACTCTCGGTCTTGGACGGGGACCGATCTTTCGACCTCGTGAATGCGAAGCCAGCGCGTTACCACTGTACTAGCCAGCATAATAAATGGCTAATAGTAATAGTAAAAGTAAATTGATTTATAATGAACCAAATTATCCTAATACCATCATATAGATAAACGGTAATGACAATATTTTTTTATTCTAAATTCCTTTCTCCATTAGGCCTAACATCGTTAACTACATCGCTTTTGATGGGTTATATAGCAACACACTATTGATTACAGAGAAATCGTTCACTAAATTACTATTGATGGAGCCACCACAGAGATCGGCCTAGGTTCACAGTATACTAGTGCATGGAAATAAGTTTTTTTCTCTCTCTCATGATAAAACTATAATTTAAATAAAAAACAAAATTCACAGTAGAGACAGATGGAGCTCTGTTACAATTACAATTTGCTGTTATTTCAAGAGTAAATTTAGTCTGTGTGTGTTACAAAAGTGATATGGAAAATGCAATGATATATATATATATATATATATATATTATATATATATATATATATATATATATATATATATATATATATATATATATATATATATATATATATATATATATATATATATATATATATATATATATAATGGTAGCAATCTCACGAGTAAGGGAATGGCCTAGTCGAAGCACGCCTTCACAAACTTATATACCTAGATAACTCCTTAGGGTAAATGCCACAATCCCTCCACACCACCCACACCCGACCCACACATACATACGCGTGTGTGTATGTATATATATATATATATATATATATATATATATATATATATATATATATATATATATATATATATATATATATATATATATATATATATATATATATATATATATATATATATATATATATATATATATATATATATATATATATATATATATATATATATATATATATATATATATATATATATATATATATATATATATAATGAAGGACATTTATTATTTATTTATTTAAGCAATTTTTTTGACTTGAAAAAATATAAATATGAAATGAAAACTATATCTTGAGTCGAGTTAATTGATCAATATTTACCGAAGTCGTGTCGTATGAATTTTGGACTTCCATTTGAATTCACCAATTTGTAAGACGACTGGGTTATCTTACCGCTCGTCACCACTGACGTAATGTTTATTACTACGTTATAATTATTAGTTCACCACGTTACTATTAGTACCAGACGGGTACAAGGTAAGAATGGACAAGCAGTGATTCCTTTATCTTAATTTATTCTAGAGTACAACACATCCGACGCCTCAATGCCCCCACCCTATGACTATCACAATATATGATCTATTCGTGCCCCTGGCAAAGTTCTAACTAACAGTGTCTGCCCTGGGTGGTTCTTGAAATACCCCCGGGGCAGGGCGTGGCTTGACATCCAATCCTGCCAATGAACTCGAGTGACATCTAGTCCTGCAAATCAACGCCAGGTTCGAAGTGGAGTCCCTCCCTATTTCGGGGCAGGGCTGTTTCAACAAACCTATAGAACGGAAAAGTTCCAGGTCAGAGCGTGGCTATTGGGTAACTCTCCAGGGCATGTACATATGTATGGGCCACATGTTTGTGTTTCTTGTTGTTTAGGAAATGACTAACTTCCTGGCCTTTCATCCTCACCGGGTACTCAATGCCAGATGCTAAGTCTCATGGTTCCGGTCATATATCTCCTTGACACTTTCTACAAACATGGGCCATACATGCAGAAAACAAGCCTCTCACATTTGTTCCAGGTGCCTAGCCATAAATCGCGGTGGTCCCAAAGGAAAGCATAGTCTGCACCCAAAACTCAATAAAAGTGAGGGCATGTAATAAAACATCTGTGCCCTCGACCAACCGTTACAAGTTTCAGATTCTGGCTTCAGCGTACCGGAAGTCATACAACAGTCGATCAAATATATAATTTCCAAGTGAATATTACTTTGCATAATAACATAAGACTGAAGAAACAACGCTATCAATCTAACTTACTTGCATCCTTCATGAACAAGCAGGTGCGATAAATATAACCTACACTGAATGTAAAGAAAGCATAATCACACCCTCTCAACTCATGGGAGAAAACTGAGACGAAATGACGCACGTGGTTGCCACCGTAGCTGTAAGAAAAAACGTTGCTGCCAGCCGTATAATTCTCATGGCGTACTTCTTTTTGTGATTCATTTTGCAAGGGATAAAGGAGAGATCAGGCTTTATTGACCGGTTTTGAAAGGTTAGTTATAGAGTTTAATCCTAAAGTATCAAAAGGAAAATCGATTAAATAACTTGCATAATAAACATTAACATTTTGAATGTAAAATATTAAACACTATAAAGGACTGAAGGAGAGTGAACGCTCGAGACGTTGTCCACTGTTTCAAAATCGGTGATCTCGACAGATAAATATTATGACGGAAGTTATACAAGCCAATAAGAGGTGGCTGTTTCTATCTTTTTGAAGTAGCAATAGCAGCAGCTGCAGTACTACTACTACTATTACTAGTAGTAGTAGTAGTAGCTAGAAAAACTTTTAAAAAATTAGTAGTTTTGACTGTAATGACTAGAGCATGGATACGGTGGTTCTTTACGATTTCTTTAATAGAAGAAGAAAAAGAAATAGTAGTAATAGCAGAAGTAGAAATATAAGAGAATGAACTAGACACTACATTTGTATTCTACAGCATCCCCTTTAACCTGCTTTAAAAATAACCTCAATTTTTCTTGCTAGACAAAATTACTCTCCAATCCAAGGTAATATCTGTAAAGGGTGAAATATTACCGAAACAGTTTCATCGAAAGCAGAAGGAGAGAGAGAGATAGATAGATAGATAGATAGAGAGAGAGAGAGAGAGAGAGAGAGAGAGAGAGAGAGAGAGAGAGAGAGAGAGAGAGAGAGAGAGAGAGAGAGAGAGAGAGAGACTAGAAATGACCTTTCTTGCTCTACAAGATGAGAAACCTCCATCTGCTAACACCAATAGCTACCGATGGTAGATATTTCCTTGACCTTTTTTAGTTATCTCTTTTTTTCCCAAGGTCACGCATTAGAGTAGACACTACTGCATTATCTACGTTCCTACATTCTTTGTTTCCTATATCTCTGTTATTGATAGATATGCTTAGTATCTTTTGTTTCGTATTTGTTTCCTTTCGCACTTACTACGGAAAAAGTTTTTTTTTTTTTTTAGATTATTATGATATTAGATTATGTTTGGTTGAAATCGTTAGAGTAGTTCACCGTTCCCCAGTTAAGAGACTTAGCTGTTACTTATAATGGCCCAATTGCTTAAACAGTGTAAACTTAGGATACCATATTGTTAGTGAGCTAGACACACATAAATGGATTTCATAAACGCATCTGACGCGGTTCTGTGTATGGCTAGGATCCCGTACGGGATTCTAGCCATACACAGAACCGCGTCAGATGCGTTTATGAAATCCTTTTGTGTGTGTCTAGCTCACTAACAATATGGTATCCTAGGTTTACACTGTTTAAGAAATCGGGCCAATGGTTGTTTTCAATTGTTATAGATATTTATCAATTCCTACTTTTACATCCTCCCTAAGGAAAAAATATCATGAAGTCTATTATAATTTTAAAGAAGTTAATTTCCATAAGGCTTGTTAGACAGGCTAGATTAGATCACCCCAATTAATAAACGAGATGGTAATTAAAATAATTGTCTATTAGTAGTTTCAGATGGTTTTTTCAAAACTGGTATTTTTATTTAAGAGTTTGGGAGTGTGAAAGTAAACATTTACCAGCATTCCTTTCAGTGATAAGTAATATTTGCTCCAATTCATGTGTCAATATTAGTCCCCATTCAAATGGGGGTAGACACAGATATGTTAGAACTGGGGGATTAAGGTTGGATGGCCTTCTTAACGCCCAAGATGGACTCAATCTTACATTAGTCGCTTCCCCACTGACTTGCTCTACCGCTGGGCTGCCGCAGCCCCTTTTTCGGTGTTACTAATATAACATTTCCTTTTCCTCTTATGAAGCTCAGAGACAAACCATATATGGTATTGGAATTCCATTTTCTAATAGACAAACCTCTCTCCGTAAGCAAAACATTCTCTGTTCATTCTCCACGTACTGTATATACACACATCACCTACACATGTGAATACTCTCGTGCGCACTTATGCAAACACACATTAATTCCACTGGAATAATCCTCTTCTACTCAAGTGCCACATCATATTGTGCAATCACATGACTTAACTTTTTGCATGTTTTCGTAAGATCACACGTAAATACAAATATGACCTCTAAAGATAGAATACCAAACTACTATTTCTCCGCATCAATGAGTATTTTATGTCGCCTACCTTCACGTATATGTTCGTGTGAAAACATACACATTAATAAATATTTCTTAGATAAAATACGCCCCTACTCAGTCTCCACATTGCATACTCATGTCAGATACTTGAGTTAACTAACGTAATCTATTTTCAAACACGCATATGCATACACATATGCATCGTAAAGTACTTGTATCCTTTACATATAATAAGAACATAAGAACATAAGAACATAAGAATAGAGGACACTGCAACATGTCTACTGGCACACACGAGGCAGCTTCATTTTTGAATTGTATTTTCAGCATGTCTAACCTATTCTATTCTACTCTACTTATTTATTCTATTTTTCTTTTTATGATTTTTCTAATAAGCACTAACCTATTCATACCCACCCTACCTCTGTCATATGTCTATCTAATCTACATTTGAAGGTGTCTAAGGTATTGGTATTTACTATCCTACTAGGAAGCTTGTTCCATGCATCAGCTACTCTATTACCAAACCAATTTTTACCAATTTCCCTTCTGAACCTAAATTTATCAAGCTTAAATCCATTATTACGAGTTCTAGTTTGATCATGAATTTTTTAAACTTTATTAATATCTCCCTTGTTAATCCCTTTAAACCATTTATACACTTCAATCATATCCCCCCTAACTCTTCGCCTCTCTAGAGAATGTAGATTAAGTTTTTTTAATCTGTCCTCATATGGTAGATTTCTGATATTGTGTATCATCTTGGTCATTCTTCGCTGCACTCTCTCCAAGGATTCAATTTCCATTCTATAATAGGGTGACCAGAATTGCACAGCATAATCTAAATGGGGCCTAACTAATGCAAGATAGAGCTGCAAAATAACTTTTTCCGTCCTATTGCTAACGCTTCTTGAGATAAATCCTAAAATTCTGTTTGCTTTATTTCTGACTGCTGTGCATTGCTCTCTTGGCTTAAGACTACTACTCACAAGAACTCCCAAATCCCTTTCACACTGAGAATTCATGATTTCATGGTTATTTAGCTTATAACTAGTATTGTCTTTTATAGTACTCACTTTAACTACTTTACATTTTTCAACATTAAATTCCATTTGCCATTTGTCCGACCATTCAGATAATCTATTTAGATCTTCCTGTAAAGCATGAATGTCTTCTTTTCCATTTATATTCTACCTATTTTAGTGTCGTCTGCGAATTTACTTAGGTTACTACTGATATCCGAATCCAGATCATTTAGATATACGATGAATAATAGGGGACCCAGTACCGAGCCTTGTGGTACTCAAGATAAAGAGCTTTATGGTGATGCGCATTTTGATAGATATGTATAATTTAACACATGTAAGCTTCTTTAATAATATATATTCATTGGAGTTTTTAAATCAAGTAATGTACTGATTTATATACCTGAGTTAATTTCTGGTACCTGTTTTAGGCATCTCTCTCTCTCTCTCTCTCTCTCTCTCTCTCTCTCTCTCTCTCTCTCTCTCTCTCTCTCTCTCTCTCTCTCTCTCTCTCTCTCTATATATATATATATATATATATATATATATATATATATATATATATATATATATATATATATATATAATAGTATACGCAGCAGTTTTCAGCATCTGAGCTCTGTGATGTTAGCATATCCAATTTAAGTGAGAAGTTGAGCATCCTCTGCTTCCCATAGCTCAGTTCTCTCTTGCACTCTTACTCTGTACTTTTAACTTTCGATATCTTTGGTTGGACACAAAGATACCACCTCTGTCCCCCGCCCCTTTAGTATTCTAAAAGTGGAGGAAATGGAGAGGAATGTGTGTACTTGAAATCCCTCCACGTATTCCATTCTCATATGGAATCAAGGCATAAGAGGGAGTTTTAGCAGCAAAACTCCCTCCAGAATCCTAATGAGTTTAAGTTTTGACTAGGTCACTCCCTTTTGAAAAGGGATTGCGGGCTTTTATATATATAAATAAATACATACATACATATACCTTGGCTGTTTCCCCTAGATAATATATAAATTAATGGATAGATAGATAGCTAGACATATAGACATTTTTTATGCAGCCAGGTTCTTATGTATAGTAACGAAATCACAATTATATACATATGACATGTACAACGGAGTAAATATAGAACGAGAGTTGTATTATTGTCTCTTCTCTTATGCCCCACTGCAGAAGGTACAGTGTGTATTTTTATTTTATTTTTCATGATTTTCATCATGAAGACTTTTTTTCTCATGATATTCATATAATATTTTAAGTCTAAAAAGGTGATTTTTTTTTTACTGAAAATAAGATAAAAAAATATATGGTTCTCGTGATTTTTTTCCTCTTTACACTCCAACATTTTCAGTTGTAAATTAATTTTCTCTTAATCTGCGCCAGGCAAAATGGCAAAACAAATATACATATATACACTCTGAATAATTTTTATTGTTACTCATTTTTTTTCTCTCTCGTTAGAATTTTCTTTTAGGCTTTATTTGAAATAATACGAGCTTTATTTGACGTGAATGCAATGTATTATCAAACAAATATTTATCCTAACAAATAAATAAATAAATAAATAAATTTATTTATATATAAAATTATTTACATAAAGGCACCGGTTTATATGTCATAATTATTCCCCATACGAATGGGGGTGGACAAAGATATATTGAAGCTGGGGGATTAATGCTGCATTCCATTCCTAACGCCTTGCAGTGGAACCGAATCCAAGTTAGTTGCTTCCCGACTCATGTACTTTGACACTAAGCTGCAGCACACACACACACACACACACACACACACACACACCTACAAAAGAGCAAGAAATGACTACCTAAGTAAAAGGAGAGAGGCAGAGAGAGATTATGAGAGGGACATCACCAGGAAGGCTAAAGAAAATCCCAAGCTTTTCCACAGCTTTATCAGAGGAAAACTGAAGGTAAAAGAACAGGTTTTAAGGCTAAAGAGAGCGGATGGAAGCATCACTGAGACGGACGAAGAGATCTGCAAAGAATTGAACAAGGAGTTTCAGTCAGTATTTACAGTAGAAAATACCCCACCCCCTCAGATTGCAGTGATAGAAGCTCAAGGGCCGGTATTAGAGAACATCAACCTTACAGCCACAGAGGTATGCAAAGCGCTGATGGATTTAGATGTTCATAAAGCTACAGGTCCTGATGACATATCCCCTCATGTGCTTAAAAAATGCGCAAACACAATATCAGTGGCACTAAGTATCATATTTAAGGAGTCACTGGAGTCGGGGGAGATTCCAAGATGCTGGAAACAAGCAAATGTGATACCTATCTTCAAAAAGGGAAGGAGGGATACGGCTCTGAACTATAGACCAGTTTCCTTGACCAGCATAGTTTGCAAAGTTATGGAGAAACTACTAAGGAAACATATCTCTCTTCACTTGGAATCCTTCAACTTTTTGTCAGTGAGGCAACATGGCTTCAGAGAAGGTAGATCAACAGTAACAAACTTATTAGAATTTTATGATGAGGTAAGCCAAATCTTACAGGAAAGAGAGGGCTGGGCAGATTGCATATTCCTAGACTTCCAGAAAGCGCTTGACACTGTTCCACATGGGAGACTTATTAGGAAGCTGCAATCAATGGCTAGAATAGGTGGAAATGTCTTGGAATGGATAAAAACTTACTTAGAAGGAAGGGAACAGAGGGTTAGAGTAAGACACTCAGTGTCTGAATGGAGAAGAGTTAGTAGTGGAGTTCCACAGGGTTCAGTTTTAGGGCCACTTTTGTTCCTTGTATATGTAAATGACCTACCAGAGTCTGTAAATTAATTCATGAATATGTTTGCAGATGATGCAAAGATTGTGAAGAAAGTAAAAAACGAGAACAATGGTAGAGAACTTCAGGAGGATCTAAATAATCTGCATGAGTGGTCAGAAAAGTGGGTAATGAAATTCAATACCTCAAAATGTAAGGTAATGAGAATGGGTACAAGTGCAAGAAGGCCCAAGCTTGACTACTCGGTGGCTGGAGTACAACTTCAAGAGACAGAAAATGAGAGAGATCTAAGAGTAAACATACTGGCAGATTTGTCTCCAGAAATACATATAAATGGCGTAGTAAGGGCAGCATATGCATTCTTATCAAATATAAGGGTAGCCTTCGGTCACATGGACAAGGAAATGTTCAGAAATGTTTATGTAACCTATGTGAGGCCAAAACTCGAATATGCAGCCCCCTTTTGGAATCCGCACTTGAAAAAGCACATAGCTAAGCTTGAAAAAGTTCAAAGACATGCCACGAAACTGGTGCCAGAAATACGCAATCTCGGTTATGATGAGAGGCTGAGGGAATTAGACCTGCCATCACTCGAAGCTAGAAGAGTAAGGGGGGATATGGTGACAGTCTTTAAATTCCTTCATGGTTCTGATAGAGTGGATAGGGATCGATATTTCGATATGGCTGGCTCTAGAACTAGAGGTCATAGTTTGAAGCTTCGTAAGAAAACTTCTTTGCAGGATGTAAGGAAATACTTTTTCAGTGTAAGAGTAGTTGATAATTGGAATTGGCTAAGCGAGGAGGTAGTTAATGCTATCTCAATCCATAGTTTTAAGGACAGGTACGATAAGTATCACTAAGTCTAAAATGGAACCGATCAGGAGACGGGAAGATACGAGCTTTGGGCTCTTTCCCGTAAACACAATTAGGTAATCACAATTAGGTAATCATATATATATATATATATATATATATATATATATATATATATATATATATACATACATACATACATACATATATATATATATATATATATATATATATATATATATATATATATATATATATATATATATATATATATATATATATATATATATATATATATATTATATATATATATATATATATATATATATATATATATATATATACATTCATATATATATATATATATATATATATATATATATATATATATATATATATATATATATATATATATATATATATATATATATAAATATAAATAAATATATATATATATTATATATATATATATATATATATATATATATATATATATATATATATATATATATAGTTTTATATGAATATTAGCAAATCTTGAGACACAATGTAGTCTTTCGTTGAATTTACAGTTACTAATCAACGGAAAGTTAGCCAATAAAATACATATCATTTGTATAAAAGGTCTTAATGCTGGATTTGTTGCTTTCCCTTTTTCTGAGCTGTATCGCTTAGGCAATTTTGCGAGATTAATATTTTTTCGATATAAGCTGCAATGATGCTTTCTAGGAGGAAGTCCTGAGAAAGATACAAACAGACTGAGAATTAAGAAAACAATTACAGAGACATAATGTTAAGTCTTTTTTAAAGTCACAAGACCTCTTCTAAGGAGAACTTGCATATATATATATATATATATATATATATATATATATATATATATATATATATATATATATATATATATATATATATATATATATATATATATATATATATATATATATATAATATATATATATATATATATACACTGAGAACTAAGAAAGCAATTACAGAGAAATAATGCTAA
>JAXCGZ010018025.1:0-5000 GCA_037179515.1 Halocaridina rubra | reverse complement strand
TTGTGCTGTCCTAGAATAGGGAAGGTTTTTCAGTGTCACCCTAATGTAGCTTCAAGGGAGTAGAATGTTTGTTTGTTCATTAGAATGGGACCTAGGACTGGTGAGGCAGTCTGTGACCGTGCGGCCCAACCGAGATTTCACCTTTACTCTCCTTTATCGGGGTAAGGGATGGAGAATTTTCCATAGACAGAGAGAAAGGGAATGCAAGTTTGAATGTGAGCGCATGTGAGCGAATGAGTATAATGAGTGTAATAGGGGTATAATGGGGGGGGTTGCTCTAGGGGGTGAAATCGCGGAAAGCACCGTTAGGAAGCACGATTGGGGAGTCTCTGCGTGGATCGTTCCCCTGCTCCGCCAGGTCCTTCTGCATGCCATATCAGAGTGTATTTATGGGAGGTGATGCGCTGTTGCAATATCTAGTGAGGGATATGTTTGAGAAAGTAATTCTCCACCTGCCCAGATATGGTTGAAATGCCGAGTTTGTTTTATTTTTGTTTTGTCCCCTACTCCGCCATTGAGATTATTATTCGATTTCCGAGAGATTCCAAGATAGATGTTACGTGATAAAAGACGTGAATCTATGAATGATTCTTTATTTTCTTTGCTAGCTGCAGTATATACATTATCTGTCTGAAGAGATATGTTAGATTGATAAAATAAAACTTTGCGAGTTTTTGCCATGATAATGTTTTATCAAAATTATTTCGGCTTGGTCATAAAGAAAGAGTGAGAGCTGACACGAAATGACAACAAGAATGTTACACAGCTGTATCCCGTATTTGAGAGAGCAGTTATAAGTCAAATTCGAGATAGTAAAAGAATATATATATTTTATGTTTGAATTGTTTATGTACAACTCCGTACGAGATTTTGAAGTTTAAGCAAAATGCATTCTTTACTGTTGCTAATGAAATATACTTTTTGTTTTTATTATTGCATACACAGAGATAGACTTTTTATATTCTTAGATACCCGTTTTTGTTATAGTTCTTTTTGTATTGAAGAAATCTTTAAAATCTTACTTAAAGGATTCTGAAAAGATTATCTAGAGATAACCATGGTTAATCCCTATCATTTTCATGAATTTTAGATTACAATCGAGCTAATTAAAGATAATTGAGATTATTAGAGATTATTTGCTGAGTTTTAAAGTTAAAATTAATGACACTTAAGTCCTTTTTAAGAAGTTGTTAAGAAAAAGATATTTGTACTTTTGTTGATAGTAGTAGGGATATTGTCACATATGATTTTAGTCTTTTGCTTTAATTTCATCGGAGTGTGTGTGCTTCGGCTTAACCCTCTGATTTATAGCATGAAAAGAGAGAGATTGTCATTATAGACAAGGATGTGTATGCTGTTACAGTAAAGTCCTTATCAACATTAAACAGAAAGGAATGGATTTATGCTTCGACAGTTCTGCAGTTGTACACTAAGTTCTTTTTGCTTTTGTTTTTGTTAATGAGGGAATGAGAATAGCCGCTGACAATAAACGTAAGACTCTATCGATAGTCATTGCTAACGTTTGTTCACGTTCATTTGTTTATTTATTTTATTATTAGAGAACTCTGCGACACTTTTTTATTTCTTTCAGTACAAGTAAAAGACAGAGGCCCATCTCAGCTGACTTGTGAGTGGAAACCGCAACGTATTTCACGGTCGCCCAGCCTCTCTCTCTCTCTCTCTCTCTCCTACCTTTCACTCGACTCTGAGCCTGACAGAGGCTCCGTTCAATGCTAAAAGAACGTTGCTGTCTTTGAGTTTTTTTGTGTGTTTTTTTCCAGCGAAGCTAGGCGATAATTGTGCCTACATTTTATTGCAGTCAATAGATTGTTGCATGCTGTTATTGCATAAATACTGATAAGACATCGGTAGTACCGCCATTTGCATAAATGTTTGTGCCACATGCCGCAACTGTTTAGAGGATAGATAGAACTCCCATTGACAAATTGTGGAGCCAGCGAGTTGCCACTTATGGTATATATATATACATTGATTATGACAGCAGGAATTTAAATATTAAAAGAGACTGTGTTAGAATGAGCATTGCCATGAAGTATAAGTATAGAACTCTGTTCTTACTTCTGAATACCAGTCTCCATTGTATATATATTGATATTTCTGATTTAGTATATTTATTTTTATTGTTTATTATTCTTATTTTTAGATCATGATTATTAGTAATGTTATTATGTTGACTGATATCGTTGCTATCTCTCAATGGCCTGTTGCTAATTATTATTTTTGAAATGAAATCAGCAGTAACCCGATGATTTGTATCTTTTAACTGAATTCATACTTGATGTTATTGTAGCCACTGCTAATAAGAATGTTTCTTTAGTGGCTTTTCTCAGCATTTAATGATTGTTCTTTTTGACATTTATAGTAGAGTAATGCTATGTAGCAGTTGCTAAGCCCTAAGTATCTTGGAATAATAATCTAGTTGTGTAGACACATACCTTCCATTACCACCCTATTCCTAGGCAGCCCCGACCTGCAAGTTCTAAAAGTCTTTAGATTTTGTCCGTTCAGACAAGTCCCTAGTGCCCATTGAATAGAGATTGCAATCACTTGCAGTTGCAGGGGAGGCAAAGTATAGCCTCGATTACCAACGTATGGCCATTGTTGGTACCCTGAAGTCATAGGGAACCTTTCTTACAACTGTAGTAGTGACAGAGGTTCAAATTTTCATCCCGAGATCTGCTTTGAAGGTACGTGTGGATGGCCGTACGGAAGAGAATCGCTGTGACGTTGCAGGTCTCCTGCGTGGTGGTCTTAGTCAAGATCGGCCGAGGGCGGGACGAGGAAGCCGGGCTGGAAGGATTAGCGGATGGGCCCAGTCCTTGTCCTTTTTGTCTTGCCTATCCGAGTAACGGAGATATGGCAACAAACCTGGGCCTGCAGCAAGGACAGCGAGGGAGTGAAAAAAATAGAATCCCCGAGGGAAACCGTGGAATCGCACCTAGCAAGAGTTCATGAGCAAGGGACAGAGAAAACGAAAGTCGTCCTAGACAGAAATTAAAAGTCGTCCTAGACAGAGAAACTAAAAGTCGTCCTAGACAGAGAAATTAAAAGTCGTCCTAGACAGAGAAATTAAAAGTCGTCCTGGGCAGAGAAATTAAAAGTCGTCCTGGACAGAGAAATTAAAAGTCGTCCTAAGACAGGGAGAACAGTCCTAAAAAAATAAAAGTTTTAAACTACTTTAAAAAACCATGTAATCTTGATGAAATCCCAGAAACAAGATCCCCATACATGTCATAACTGTAGTGAAAAGAGAGGAAAAGAAACACAGAAATATTTTAAAATATTTTAATAATACCTATTAGAAGCCACGTAAACGAGAAAGAAAAATAATCCCTATACATGTCCAAACTTTAGTGAAGAGAGAAAGAAGGGTATTTAAGAATCCCTTATTAGTTAATTAAAGTTACCCCCGTATTAGAACTGAAAAAATGGGAAAGAAAATGTCCCCACCGTCTTTTATGCAAAAAGACAAAATATTTTTATTTTTGTTTATTTTTTTGTTTTACTAGCTTTAAGATAATTTTAAGCGAAAACTCAGAGTCTCCCTTAGATATAGTTTTGAATAAGTGCCATTGATAAATTGTATGATTTGCACTAAGATTAATAAGTTGTTTTTCTGCTTAAATAATATTAGTGTTTTGTTTTAGCATTATTATTATTTGAATTATGATTTAATCTTTGTGTTCATTAAGTTTTTATATTAATTGGTCTCTGAATAGTAATTGCATATCCAGATAGTAAATGTTTCGACTTTACACACAGTAAAACATGTTTTGTTTCAGGAGTAGTTTTAAGGCCAAATTTTAAAATAAATTAATGCCCATAGTAACAATAAGAGTAGAAATTATAAGATAAGGTTTCTTATAGAAATTACTATTGATGTTATGGTCTATTGCATTTTACATGTTTATACATGCTAATACTCTACTTAATTGTTTGCTAATGTTCTAAATGAGTCATAATTCTACTGTAATTAACTCAATTTTGTCTTTTAAAGAAACGAGAGAAGTAGATGAATTAATGTTTTGATTTAAACTGACTTTTGATCTTAATTAATGTTTGATATTAGTTACACACTGAAATTATACTATATATATATTATGTTTGTATAATTTGTTTAGGGTTCATAGAAATAGGATTTCTTAGATGATAGCTTAAATAATTCGGCCCCATTTCTATTGTAAACTAATGTTAGCTAGGATATGTCCAAGAGCTCCCGGAAAATTAGCCCATGCTTCGACTGAAATAAGAGATATTTCAGTTTTGGTTGGGAGGGATGTCGCATGACTTCCGTCATGCTGAAGCCAGTCCGTCATGCTGAAGCCAGAATCTGAAACTTGTAACAGATCTTGAGGGGTAACGGTTGGTCGAGGGCACAGATATTTTATTACAATGTTTGTAGAAAGTGTCAAGGAGATATCTGACCGGAACCGTGAGACTTAGGATCTGGCATCGAGTACCGGGAGAAGGGCAGGAAAGGCCAGGAAGTTAGCCATTTCCTAAACCACAAGAAACACAAACTTGTGGCCCGTACGTAAGTACATGCCCTGGAGAGATGCCCAATAGCTCCTCCCCGGAAGTAGGCGGGATTCCACTTTGAACCTGGCGTTGATTGGCAGGACTAGATGTCACTTGATTTCATTGGCAGAATTGGATGTCAAGCCACGCCCTGCCCCTGGGGGTATTTCAAGAGCCACCCAGGGCAGAGACAGTTAGTTAGAACTTTGCCCGGGGCACGAATAGATCATAGATTGTGATAGTCATAGGGTGGGGGCATTGAGGTGTCGAAGTTGTGTTGTACTCTAGAATAAATATAAGCAAAGGAATCACTGCTTGTCCATTCTTACCTTGTACCCGTCTGGTACTAATAATTATAACATAGTAATTTAACATTACGTCAGTGGTGACAAACGGTGAGATAACCCAGTCATCTTACGAAGTGTGAATTCAAATGGAAGTCCAAAATTCATACGACAATT
>JAXCGZ010018024.1:0-29500 GCA_037179515.1 Halocaridina rubra | reverse complement strand
GAGAGAGAGAGGAGAGAGAGAGAGAGAGAGAGAGAGAGACTCAACTCCTTGTTTTGACAGAAACCACCACCACCAAGAAATAAAGAAAATTTGTAGTACGAGAATAAATAAGTTTTCAGAAGAAAAACTGGGCCTTAAATAGGAATAGAATATAGTTATTACAATTATCTATATATTGTTTAGCATAACCCTCTTCTTTTGTCTTACCTGTACTGTTAGGACAGAGACGAGCCAAGAGATCAAAGCGAATGTCTCTTTCAACAGACATAGACTTAGCATGTATCTTGAAAATGTGTGTTCTTCCCTCTAAATCAGGGAGACCAAATTCAACTTTACGATCTAAACGACCAGGTCTCATAAGTGCTGGATCCAACGTATCGGGTCTATTAGTGGCCATCAATACCTAGAATATATGAAGAACTTAAAAGTAACCATAATTACTGATCTCAGACATCTAATATATATAGAAAAGGGTTGAAGCTATGGGTACTGATCAAAGGCAATATCTATTGGCAAGGAATGAAATCGTGCAAAAGCTACTGATCTCATGGATATAAAATGTTTAAGAAATTAATTACGAATGGGCTGTGGCTATTGATTAAGTTATCTAAAATGTATGGAAAAGAAAACACAGGCCAAAGTAAAGATAAGACAGAACAATTCTGAATCTTCATAATCAGTAACGAGTTTTTTTTCCAGTACAAGCTGGAGTTGCATATTTCTATCACACATACCTGCATTAAAAATACCTGGGAACATGATTTTAAGTCTTGGTAATGGTAAATACAGCTACTCTTATCCTTCAAAATCAATGAGCACACATCTTATACTGAACTTAATGAGAATGCCAAAGTGACAGAATGCAATACAAAAGATGCCACAGCCATTATTTTTCCTATCACAAGAGACTGATGGAGAGATGTTATTAGTCACTTTTTATAGTCTAGTTATGGACCTCCAAGGTGTGAGCCAGATGCTGATGCAAAGCTACATGTTAAGATTATGGGCTGATTCATACATTTTTTTGATACGACACAGAGCTTCCCCATCCCACAACATCTTTAAAATTATATAATTTAAACCAAAGTCTCTCTCACGGTTTAAAATTATATGAAAATGTCTGCAGTTATTTAGTGCTTTCTCTTCAACAATATCGATTAAACTTGGATCCTCCATTGAAGCTCAGTATCAAAGCTTCAGAAGATTAGATCTGACTAGTAACATATGGATAAAAGAATGTGAATAATAATTCATTAGTAAAATCAAACACTGATTTATTTCAAAATGCTGGGTGAATGTCACTCAATAATGATTTTTTCCTTATATCAAATGTATGCTTCCTGTCATCGCCATCGGCCCAGTGAAATTAAACCAATAGAAGAAATAAATATCATGATCACTGCTAACAATCATACTATCACGCCCATTCCTCTGCAAAGCCTACTCCGAAATAGTAATTTTTCTTGATTCATCTACACTTAATGCAATTCTCAATTCTTACATTGGTGTACCATTATGGTAATCCCTTCAAGTCAAGGAGCTTGGCTATATTACATACCAAATTGTACTAAATTACTCAATTTCTTGCTAGCATTGCAAACTTTTGACTGCCAGGCTTTTCCTAAATAGTATTATTAGGTGTGACTGTCCACGTCCTTGTCCTGTCTGTACCTTGAACATTTAGTATTAATACCTTGAATATGACCCCTCCACCAATGTCTCATTACATAGTCTTTCTGCCATATAAACATATCTAATGAAGTTTCTCATTTCTAACTTTATTATTCCTTCTACCTTCACACATCTCTTCCATGTCATTCCTTCAAAATTTAATCGTAGGCACTAAATGGTAATATTACTTCACCAGCCTCTGCAATCATCCTTAGCTGACTTACCTTAAAATACATCTCGCATTCTACATCTAGCTCTGTGCCTAATGCAGCTTTCACCTTACATCCACTCTATGATCTATTTACCTGACTACCTACTGACCTTACGTTTATCATCAAGTAAAATTTACATCACAGAAGCAGCTATAATATTAATGCAGATTTCTCTGCTGACATATTACATGGACCTACAGAATTATTACTTGTTCCCTCTGCTGTTTCACGAACAAGGACAGCAGAATCTTTTTTTGGAAAAGATTCTGCTGCATCAGCATTACCTTACCTTGATATTACCACGAGGATCAAATCCATCCAACTGGTTAATTAGCTCCAACATGGTTCTCTGTACCTCATTATCACCACCAGCTCCATCATCAAACCGAGCTCCGCCGATGGCATCAATTTCATCAAAGAAAATGAGGCAAGCTTTCTTGGAACGTGCCATTTCAAATAGTTCTCGAACCATTCTGGCTCCCTGAAATAAGCAAGTCCTACTTTCGAATATCCCCTCACAAGCATACAAGAAAGAGACCTATGTTTAAAAATGTCTTCTGCTGGTTGGTTTATGATTAACAATTGTTTACCATATATCTTTATGATGACGACAGTTTTTAGAATTCAAAGTTTTCACATTTATTACAATTATCAACTAATCTTATGCTGAAGAGTATTTTCTTGCAAATTACAGATATTTCTTAAATAAATGCAAACTATGATCCCTCATTCTAAAACACCCATATTGAAGTATCTATCGTGATACTGTATGTAGTTATTTCAAATACAAACTGCCGTATTCAACCCCATACTTGTTTATTACATATTAACAGTTTTTTAAACTTATTTTTCATACAACATATTCAACAAGCAGGGAATATATAAACTCCTGAAATCTGAGTTGTGAGGAGTGTAAGAATAAAAAAAAAAATATGATAAAAATCATGTGAAACATATCAACATTTTCACGAAACAGTCCTGAAAACTATATTCAAATAAAACGAGACTTACCTCTCCTACATATTTCTGTACCAATTCTGAACCGATCACCCTTATGAAACAGGCATCTGTTCGATTGGCAACTGCCCGAGCACAGAGTGTTTTTCCCGTTCCAGGTGGTCCAAACAGTAGTACACCTTTTGGAGGCTCTATTCCAAGATTTACAAATCTCTCAGGCTAAATGTTAAATGAAGAATAATGCATATAAATAAATCAGTACAGAGGATTAAAGAGCATTAACATACACACATCAAATAAACAGCTTATCACATCCACAAGCCAATACTACCAGTATTACTAAACTGACAACAATTTAATTTTTGTTTTTCCAATTTTATTTCTAAAAGAACAAATCACAATAGTTAAAAATTAATTTCTGCAACTTACATGCAACAAAGGAGTTTCTACAACTTCTCTCAGTTTATCAATCTGCTCTTTACATCCTCCAACATCAGAGTATGTTACATCAGGTTTCTCTTCAACTTGCATCATTGTCACAGAAGGATCGATCTTAGGTGGCAGGGGTATATGGATCTGATACTTATTACGATCAACCCTGAAAGTCACGTTATTACTATAATAATATTCAAAGAAAAGTTAATCTACAACATGATAAGTACATCTAGATTCAGATATATCAGTTTGAACTGTATTTTTGGTCTTGTAATGAAAGCCAGGTTTGGTACTTGATTATTAACAAATCTTCTCTGTCTACTAATAACATGAAATAGAACTACTTAGTGCACTTAAGACGACCGTAGAAGTAAAGCTGTACACTCCCAAATCATATGAAAAGAAAATATTTCAATATCAACAATATAGATACCCTCAAACGTATGGACAAGTTAGGTTCCAAAAGTTCATAGAATTGTTCATAAGTTTAGGTTAAAAAAAAAGTACTGTACAATACATACATTGCAGTACCGTACAGTACTTAGGATTAAGACACTCAACTACTACATAAAACAAAGTTTAGAGTATTAAACAATTTTAATATGTTCATAAGTTGATGTTTTGTATGTACAGTATTGTATATATGATGGTGAAGCACCAAAGAGGACTAGAATTATTACAAGGTTCCAGGACCCTTTGTTTCAGATATCCCTGCTGAAGAGAGTGATAGAGAAATTCTTCTCCCAAAGAGTTAATAGCTCACTTCTCCATGAATGTCTTCAACAATGAAGTACCTTTTGCCTTTGAATAAGAGCTGAAGACACTTTTCCACAAAAGTGTGTCCAGCAAATTTTGTTTTGAATTTTGTGTGCCACACTGATGCTTCACCACCATTTGAAATATCCAGAGATTTTTTTACTATCATTTAATTTTTATCAAACCTTGGAAAAGCACCAAGGCATAGCAAGGGCAAAACGAACTTAGCTGAGAGACTTTTCTGGAAAAAGATGTCTGGGCCTTTCTGGAAGTGGAACTTCTTGGTCTTCGTCTTTTTTTGTAAGATTTGTTCCCATCAAGGAATGTTTCATAACCTGACAATGAAGGCTGACATTCGAAAGCTAGTATTCCAAGGCAAAAGGTACTTCAATGTTCAAGAAATTTCTAAAGAATAGAGCTATTAGCTTTTTGAAAGAATAATCTCTCTACCACTCTCTTCAACGGGGATATCTGGAACAATGGGTCCTGGAACCTTGTGTAATAATTACAGTACTCCCTTCTTCTTCTTCCTTCGACCTTATTAAACCCACTGAATAGCAGGGTCGGCCGCTCGAGTCAACTTCCTCTACTTGTGCCTATCCCTTGCATCTCCCTCCTCCAATCCAACTTCAACCATATCCCTCCCCACCACGTCCATCCATCTGATCTGTTGGCACCCCACACTCCTTCTCCCCATTACTGGCATATTCTTAGCACTCCTGATTGGTTCCTTCTCCCCTCTTCTTACTACATGGTCACAGTATCTAAGACGAGCTTCCCTAGCCTTCTCTATGACATTACAAATTCCACACATTCTTCTTATATCTCGACTCTCCCTCCTCTCCAGTAATGATATTCCAGCAATCCATCTAACCATCCTCATTTCTGTTCTCTACAACAATCCCTCCTCTCTCCTCCTAAGTGATCAAGCTTCTGCCCCATATAGCAGTAAAGGCCTGACCACTATCTTGTATATTTTCATTCTGAGTTTTAACAGCATTTTCTTGTCTAAGATAACGCCAGTCACTTCTTTCCATTTTCGCCATGCTTCCCTCACTCTCTGTCTCACTGCTCTCTCAGTACCTCCCTCCTTTGATCCCAAGTAGTTAAACTCACTGCTCTGACTTAGCACTGTACCATCTTCCATATGGAGGTTTACCTCTTCCTGACCTCCTTTACTACTGACCATTAGCTCTGTCTTTCTTGGGTTTACTTTCAAACCTTTCTTTTCGAGAGCCCTTTTCCATGCTAAACACCTTTCTTGCAGTTCATCTTCTGTGTCTGCTATAATGACTAAATCATCGGCAAACATCAGTTCCCACAGCTCTTCATTAGTTCTTAACTCTCTTGTCAAAGTGTCGATAACAACGAGGAACTGATGCTTCTTAACTACTATATAAAACAAATTATGCAGCATTAACGAAATTTAATGAAGTAATAATAATGTAATCATACAGTACAGTACAGTACAATAATGCTTACATTAATACATGGGTAGATAATGGGTAGGGTTTTGCTCGTATCTGTGAATGTTCATAACTTGGTTGTTCGTAAGTAGGGAAGCGTCTGCATACTGTTTGATTTAATTTATTATCTAAAACTATATTTTTTAGGCATGTTTAATTTCTAACAGAAAAAGTTCATATGCACAGGGTAAATATTTTCTGAGTAGCTAATGATAAAATTTTAAAAAGCAATACTGCACATAAAAAACTAGTCATGAGAAATAACGAAATGGTATTTTCACCAAACCTCATATACAACTTACCCAACTCTCATGCCTTCTTCAATATCTGTTGGAGCTACAGAATCAGCCAAGTCTACAACAAACTTTGCAAACTGTTTTACATTAATGATATACTTCGGATCATCAGAATCAGCATTTATGATTTTGGTGCACCTTGCAACCTGTTAAAGAAGACATTATCCTTTTTTAGTTAAGATTCTTTACAAAGTTATCAATTTAAACAACTTGCCAATCAAGTCTCATCTATAGTACAGGTGGTCAAACTTGCCTAATGTAATAGCCTCATATAGTAAAAGTAAGGTCTTCGATAGCCACAAGACATGAAAATATACTCACAACTTTTTATTTTTACAAAGACATCTTGTTACAAACATTTAATATATATAATAAAAAAAAAAAAAACATTATGAGTGTGACACCAGGGACAGGCAGAAACTGCCCTCATAAATAAAGGCCCGGGCATGAGAAAATTCCAAGACGAAGGAAAAGAAAAAGGTTAAGAACATGGCAGAGATGAGGTAATGTCACGCAAAGGAAAATGACAGACAGAAAAAAACAGTCAACGTACAGAGGACCCAGATATATGGAGGACTAGGCTCTGAGATGATGCTAGATCTGTTTTTTAAAGGATGAAAAGTCATAAGAATTAGGAAAGACAGAAGGAGGAAGAGAGTTCCAGAGTCTGGAGGTAGATGGGAAGAAGCAGTCGCTGCACCGACCAATCCGAAAGCTACAAATCTCCACACAGTACCTGTGAGATGAGGCCGCTTGGCGAGTGTTACGCAGCCTCGGCAGAGGAGGAGAGATGCAACTCGCCAACTCATCAGAGCAGCAATGGAAGTAGTAGCGATAGAAAAGCGAAAGGGAAGATACCTTAAGGCGACGAGAGAGAGAATCCTGGTTAGAAGTAAGAGAAGGATTATTAATGAGTCTGACTGCCTTAGATTCAACCCTATCAAGAAGAAAAGTAAACGAAGAAGCACCCCAGATGTGTGAGCAGTATTCTAAGCAGGGACGGATTAGACCTTTGTAAATTTTAAGTAACTGCAAAGAGGAAAAGTAATAACGAAAACGAAACAAAACCCCCAATTTTTGGGATGACGATTTAGAAACTTGGATTATGTGATTCCTCCAAGACAAGCTAGAGGCTATATGGATTCTTAATATGTTGATAGAGTTAAGAGGGTAAATGTCATTAGTTTCAAAGACAATAGGGTTATCAGGAGGAGAAGAAGATAAAGAGATAGCCAGAAACTGTGTCTTGGAGGAATTGAATTTAACTAAATTTTTAGTGCCCCACTCAGATACTCTCTGCAAATTGGAGTTGAGAGTAGAAAAAAGAGTGATACGAGATTGGTTACGAGTAACAGATGAAGGTTGTGAAAAAATGGCAGAGGAGAAGTGAAGGGTAGAATCATCAGCAAAGGCATGAAGAAGAGAGGAAGATGGGGATTGTAGAAGATCACTGATGAAGAGAAGGAACAGAGTAGGTGAAAGAACAGAGCCCTGTGGAACACCACTGGTAACAGAGAAAGGGCTAGATATCGCGCCATCAACAACTATAGATATAGAACGGTTAGTAAGAAAACTGGAAATCAGAGAACAGAAAGGGGAAAGCCATAGGCAGGGAGTTTGGCCAACAGAGCCTTGTGCCAGACTCTGTCAAAAGCCTTAGAGATATCAAGGGCGACGACAAAGGATTCCCCATAGTTCCTCAGAGAAGATGACCATACATGAGTAAGATAGGACAGGAGATCACCAGTGGATCTTGCCTTGCGGAAGACGTACTGATGATCGGAGATAAGTGAGTTAGATTCAAGACGTTTCAAGAAGTGAGAATTGAGCAAAGTTTCGAAAACTTTAGCAATAGAGGAGGTTAGAGCAATAGGTCGGTAGTTAGAAGGAATAGAGCGGTCACCCTTCTTAGGAACAGGGTGAACTAGAGCATGCTTCCAAATGAAGTATAGATACCGGTTGACAGAATGAGGCGAAAGAGACGGCAACGCACGGGAGCCAGTTCATCTGAAAACTAATTAAGGAACCTTGCAGGGATACCATCGGGACCAGATGCCTTGTTCGTCTTTAGCGAGCGAATAACCTTATGAACTTTGCGTGAAGAAAGGATAAGGGAGGGCATAGGGTTAGAGAGGGGTAAAGACTGAGGAACAGGTGCACTGGAATTGTTGATAGAAGAGTTGGCAGAAAAATGAGAGCCAAAGAGAGTGGCTTTGTCAGTGGGAGAGCAAGCTATAGAACCATCAGAATGAATGAGAGGGGGAAGGCTTGAGATACAGAAGTTTTTGGAGAGGTTTTTGGCTAAGGACCAGAAGCATATGCCAGTGGGAGAGGAGTTAAGGTCATCAACTTTCCCTCTTATAAAGGAAGCCTTACACCTTCGAATCTGAGCAGTACAGCGATTCCTAGCTATAATAAAAGCAGAGAGAGTTAAATCGGAAGGAGAGGCTAAGTAAGATCGGTGAGCCTGATTCCTAGCCTGGATAGCCATGGAGCAGGCACATTCAAACCAAGGTTTAGGGGAAGAGAAAGTTTTTGTAGAAGAGGGGATGTATGCCTCCATTCCCGCGGTCATGATCTCGGCAACTTTTAGAGCTACCTGATCAGGGTTGCGGGACCGAAAGCAGTAGTCATCCCATGGGAAGTCAAAGAGAAAGTTACGCAAATTTTCATGTTGGGTACGCTCGAAGTGCCAAAGGCGGCACTGAGTAGGAGGGATTGGTGGTGGGGGAGCGAAAATGGAAGAAACTGAGATCATAGAATGGTCAGATTTACCAAGAGGGGAAAGCACAGAATAAGAGTAGTTTGAAGGGTTAGAAGTAAAAAATAGGTCAAGAATGTTTGCAGCATGTTCATGATGATCAGGAACACGAGTAGGACGTTTGATAATTTGCTCCAGATCATGAGTAATAGAGAAAGCGAGGGCCTCGCTTCCTCCCACATCAGTGTGAGAAGAATGAAGCCACTCGCAGTGGTGTACATTGAAGTCTCCAATGTAGAGAACTTCAGCATGTGGGTGAGAAGATAGCAAGGACTCATGGCACGAGGAGAGATATTCAAAGAAAGACTCAAACTCGGTGGAGTTTGGAGAACAGTAGCATAAGCAAAGGAAGATAGTGGTAGTGGAGAGATAGACTTTTAGCCAGAGAACATCAAAGTCAGGAGATTCAAGGTTCATGAGCCTCGCAGTAGGAGTGTTAGTGTTGCAGTATGCACAGACCCCACCTTTGGAACGAAAACGAGTATACAGATTATAGTGAGATTTGAAATGGGTCAGTGGAAGCATGTATAGACAGCTGGGTTTCAGATAGGAGGAGGAGGTTAGGGAGTAAAGTGCCGAAGTGCTGTTCCACAGACGAAAGATTAGAGTTCAGCCAACGAATGTTAGAATAGTGAAGAGTGAAAGAAGCAGATTTATTTTATATAGATGATAAATATTTCTTAAAGTAATTAGGTTTTCCAACTCTTACTTAGTATTAGTTTCAGTAATCGAAAAGTATACATTTTCGCACTCGCACATACCCACCCTGGTCAAAACAACTCAAAGGGAGGTATTTTAAGATGCTATCTTCCTTTACAGAACTTTAACAAACAAGTGTGTAAGATTTTATATGTGCAGTATAAATATTTTATCTCCCTAATCTAATGCTAAAATTAGGATTTAAAATCTTACAAATTTTTATTATCCATACAATCTAACCATGTTTTAGTCTAGAGACCTCTTACTTCATACCCAATAAATAGGTATAAATTTCAATTTTTTTTTCCTCTCCTCTCATATTAACTACATTAAAAAAAAGGAGCTGTGTCATAACATCTTCACGAGCAGCACAAAGAATCCCAAAGAGCCGCATGTGGCTTGTGAGCAGTAGTTTCACCATCCCTGTTCCACAGCTACTCTAGCTACATATGACAAAAAAAGAAACTAATGAAATACAATAAATCAAATTATTATCAGTCACAAATATAAACAAAAACAAAAAATGTGCTATATAACATTGCTTCTGGTACCTAACTACGAAATAAATTTCAAACTGCAATTTCTCACGAAGACATTAATATGTTTCTCAAGTAATACAAGCATTCTCATATTTACCAATTTAAGGCATACTCTGTTTGCGTGGGTTCAAAGAATCATCAACTCTTTTATCCTGAAGATTCAACTCGGCATAGATTTTTTTTTTATTTCTCAGCCTTCTTCACTTACCTGATCACAGACTTGCAATATACTTAGTCTTGAAGGAACTCTACTTAAAGAAGCAAAATCTAGTCAAACTTATGGCAAGTAGAACTTGATTTATCCCTTTTTTTTTTGTGTGTAAAACTGACAAATAATGATGAAATTATACTGTACTGTACAAGGAGTCCTCATATAACGTCAGGGTTCTGTTCCTGCCTGGGTCCCTATTTTTTTGTTTTATTGTATGTTCCTAATGGTTCTTAAAAATTGCTAAACTAATCTAAATACAATTCTTAAACTTTAAAATTAACATAATATACAGGTACTGTACAGTATACATGTACTGTACAGTATAATAAAACAACACATACATAAAAATATCTGTACAATATGACACTACAATACCAATACTGTGTTACTGTATAGTACAAAACTGTAAATAGTACTTGTACAGTATACTGTACTCATGTGGTGTGCTTGCGTAGGGAGGAAAAGACTTTCTTATCAGGAGTAAGCTTGCTATGTCAGCTGCTGACGAGACAGGGGCAGGCAGGCGAGTCTGGAAAGGCAAATGAACAATCAATACATAATCTACAGAAAACCAAACTATACGATATAAAACACACTTATATATTAGACTAGTATCTCATCTTTTATCAAGTTAATGGCTTTATTTCTTTTTCTTTATTATATACAGTTGGTTATACAGAAAAATTCTAGTGAATTTCAAATAAAAATACAGGTACATAGTTTTTCTTTTTAACTTATTCTCCTTTTTTAAATATTGGTGCCACATCTGCCAATTTCCACTCCTTGAGTTCCAATCCTAATTTCATTAAATTATAGAATAGTGCAGTTAGTGGACAACTAAGGTCTGCTTTGCACTTCTTTAATACTCTAGCATAAATTTCATCTGGTCCCGGAGATTTATGAGCCTTTAATTTATCTATTTCTTTAATTACATCCTCCCTCGTAATATTTATTGTACTAAGTATATTATCGGGACAGTCTGTGTATGTGTATTCTACCTCTGGAATATATTCCAAGTTTTCATTGTTATATTGATAAGAAATATTCATTTAAATATGTACACATCTCTTTATCATCATCTGTAAAGGACCGTTGGCTACTTCAAGTGGTCCAACTTTTAACCCATTGAGGACCACCAGGATGGAGGGGTAAGGGAAACTAGACAAAAACAAATTTATGAATACAGTATTTAAAAATAAAATATAAATGGAGGACCAAAATTTTTTTTTTTTTAGCAGCCTTTGTCCTAAACTTGAAATGACATTATATGAGGACTCCCAGTATATGGAAACAGTGTTATTCAGCAAACCCTCTCCAGTGCAACTCTGGTATCAGTGTAATAATACTGTATCTCTATAAACCTCAAATACTTGATATACACATGTTTGGTTCAAAGTTGGGGCTTTTCAGATAACGATTTCATTTTACTATTGAACAACCCCATCAATTGTGCAAAGGGCTTACATTTTCGAGTATGAGAAGTTATTGGAGTGCTTCTTTTTCAGTTTATCTTCTTGACAGAATTGAGTCTAATGTTTTTCATCTCATTACCTCTCCTGCTCTAGCAAATGACCTCAACCCTTTTATTCTGCACTGTCACATTTCACTAACTTGCTACTGTATTCTCTGCAGGGAATAGATTGTGATGTTCTGCAGTCATAGGGCTGTATTCCAACATATCTCCTAGACTAAGAAGCATCCATTAGGAAGTAGTTCCATATCCTTACCGAGTTGCTTCAGCTAACTCTAGAACCATAAGGTATGATTTCTGTTTTTTTCACCAACTGCTAAATTTTGGACATTTCTCCAAGTGTCTTTCCTGCCTTATATCCTATGCCTTCCTTTAAATATACCTGTTTTCTTTATATTTCATATGGATATTTAATTTTAGCAATATTTTTATTTCAACAATTATTTCACTTGATGAGAACACATTAAGGACAGTTTAAATATAAAACAGTTTCCTTGATGACAGTTTTATCCTATTCAATGTTTTGCTGACTGCATCCATAATATATCATACTGAACGATAATAAGATCACTGAGGAAAAGAATCTCTAATTATAGAGAATAACCAATGCAACTCATCTCCATTCCAAGGATACTTAACCATAGAAAGAAGCTGAAATGATATAAGATAAACAGGGGATGGACACTGTAAGTATCCCAATAGCTTGTTTATTTAATAAGAGGGAAGTTTATGGGGTTAAGATTCGTTTTATGCACTCAGCCATAAATTGTATTTATCCCTAGTCTAATAGTAATTCTCTGACATATATGAATAAAACAAACATCACCCCCACTCGAGAAAAACTGTTACTTTGGTAAAAATAACGCAAATAAACTCATGGCTGATTATTGAAAATTAACAAAACTAGAGGGGATTCCGTTATATAACAGAGAGACGAGACCAACGACGCCAATTCTCAAATGAGCCACCCTGCTGCTTAATTACCCAAATTTACCCTAATAAGGTATGTAACTAACAAATTAATTTATCTAATCTAACCTAGTTTAGGTATGTTTAGTTAGTTACATACCTTAATTGGCTAAATTTGGGGGTTAAAAAAGCAGCGTGGCTCACCAGAAACTTGACAGTGTTGGTCTCTTCTCACGGGTATACAGTATAACGGAACTTGCTCTGGTTTTGCTAATACAGTATTTAATATCAACAATAAGTTTATTGTGAGATTTTTACTTAAGCAAAAGTTTCCCAAGGTTGAGTGATGTGAGTTTTCGACACATGTCAAAGAATTGCAATTTGGTAAGGTATAAACAAGTTATTGGGGGATACATAAAACGAATCTTAACCAATTATGAAAGCACTATTGCATCAACTAAAACTGGCACGGCCTTATTAGGAAATCTGTTGAAGCTCAATCAATGTAATTATAGCAAGAGCAAACTGCAGTACAGTTGGGTAGCTCATACCTGACAGGCACAACATTGGTAAAACTGAAACTGTTTCCTTTATCAGCTTGTATGTCTTGTTTACATGTTAATTTCATGTCCAATTTTTCTGATATCCTGTATATGACTTGCTTATATTGGGATGAATGGACAATAACCTGCATCATATCTGTAGCTACCTAAACTGAGTTTATAACAGTTCAGTATAAAGGTGAGGGCTAACATGAAACAGCAACTCCATATGAAAATGGGTTAAAGCTGAAGACAAAGAAGCATCAACTAATATATATCCTGTAAGTGGGATTAGTAAATATACACATATGACTGGGAGAGGACTCATTAGATCTCCAAGTAGAGTACGTTATTCATATAGGCTATCCTGAAAAAATATATTCCAACCAACGTAAAACCTTCAAAAAACTTCCCTGTAGAATCTATTCATATCTGAAGAACAGTACATGGTGAGGGCTAACATGAAACAGCAACTCCATATGAAAATGGGTTAAAGCTGAAGACAAAGAAGCATCAACTAATATATATCCTGTAAGTGGAATTAGTAAATATACACATATGACTGGGAGAGGACTCATTAGATCTCCGAGTGAAGTATGTTATTCATATAGGCTATCCTGAAAAAATATATCCAAACCAATGTAATACCTTCAAAAAACTTCCCTGTAGAGTCTATTCATATCTGAAGAACAGTACAAGGTGAGGGCTAACATGAAACAGCAACTCCATATGAAAATGGGTTAAAGCTGAAGACAAAGAAGCATCAACTAATATACTGTATATCCTGTAAGTGGGATTAGTAAATATACACATATGACTGGGAGAGGACTCATTAGATCTCCGAGTGAAGTACGTTATTCATATAGGCTACCCTAAAAAAATATATCCCAACCAATGTAATACTTTCAAAAATCTTCCCTGTAGAATCTTTTCATATCTGAAGAACAGTACAAGGTGCTGTTAAAGTCGTTTTAAATTTCCAGGCATTGAGAGATGTAGCACAGATATGAATTGCACATATCATTCTCCAAATTCTCAATACCACAAATAATGAATTCCAATTTCAAAATGTACATACCTGCAAAGGCTGCTCATTCTGAAGGGTTTGTTTATCAGCATGAAGATCCCAGAGTGCAGGAGGAGCAAGACCGGTGTCAGATTCCTTGATGCCAGTAAGATCATTGACTTTTTTTACAGCTTTCTGAATGTCATCTTCTATTGTTTTAATGACTTTAGTGTATGGACCCTGACCCTGAAAACATATAAGGCATATGATTTTATCATTTTTAAAGCCTGCAAAGGTTTTACTGGATACAAAACTGTTATTGATAACAAGATATGACATCATTATATATATATATATATAGAGAGAGAGAGAGAGAGAGAGAGAGAGAGAGAGAGAGAGAGAGAGAGAGAGAGAGAGAGAGAGAGAGAGAGAGAGAGAGAGAGAGAGAGAGAGAGAGAGAGAGAGAGAGAGAGAGAGAGAGAGAGAGAGAGAGAGAGAGAGAGAGAATATATATACAGTGTTCCCCCCCTTATCGCGGTAGTTTGGTTCCGGGACCCGGCGCGAACCAGGAAAACCGCGGAGTAGAATCAGCCTATATGTACATAGATATTTTAATTTATTTTTACGTTTACACTGTATAAACCCTTCCTGTACTGCTAGCAAACCACCCTTTACTTCATAAATAACAGCATGCAATGTAAATTTATAAGATAAAATTACGGTGAATGAAGTGGTAATTACATGACATACTCATGTACATAAGTATTTTACAATAATTTTTAAGTTTACGTACTGTATAAACCCTCCCTGCACTGTTAAAAAAACACCCTTTACATTATAAATAACAGTAAGCAACGTAAATTTACATGAAAGTGATAGATAAAATTACGGTGAATGAAGTGGTAATTACATGACATACTCATGTACATAGGTATTTTACAATTATTTTTATGTTTACATACTGTATAAACCCTCCCTGCACTGTTAAAAAAACACCCTTTACATTATAAATAACAGCAAGCAACGTAAATTTACATGAAAGTGGTAGATAAAATTACGGTGAATGAAGTGGTAATTACATGACATACTCATGTACATAGGTATTTTACAATTATTTTTACGTTTACACTGAATAAATCCTCCCTGTACTGTTAACAAAACACTCTTTACTTCATAAATAACAGCATGTAACGTAAATTTATATGAAAGTGATAGATAAAATTACGGTGAATGAAGTGATAATTACATGACATACTCATGTACATAGGTATTTTACAATTATTTTTATGTTTACGTACTGTATAAACCCTCCCTGCACTGTTAAAAAAACACCCTTTACATTATAAATAACAGCAAGCAACGTAAATTTACATGAAAGTGATAGATAAAATTACGGTGAATGAAGTGGCAATTACATGACATACTCATGTACATAGGTATTTTACAATTATTTTTATGTTTACGTACTGTATAAACCCTCCCTGCACTGTTAAAAAACACCCTTTACATTATAAATAACAGCAAGCAACGTAAATTTACATGAAAGTGGCATATAAAATTACGGTGAATGAGGTGGTAATTACATGACATACTCATGTACATAGGTATTTTACAATTATTTTTACGTATACACTGTATAAACCCTCCCTGTACTGTTAAAAAACCACCCTTTACTTCATAAATAACAGCATGCAACGTAAATTTATATGAAAGTGATAGATAAAATTACGGTGAATGAAGTGGTAATTACATGACATACTCATGTACATAGGTATTTTACAATTATTTCTACGTTTACGTACTGTATAAACCCTCCCTGCACTGTTAAAAAAAACACCCTTTACATTATAAATAACAGCAAGCAACGTAAATTTACATTTTCAATAAAAAAATTAAAATACTGAAAATTTTTATTTTTTCAATATTTTAATATTTTTGCATATTACCATAAAATAAAATAATAATTTATCAAAAAAAAAAAGTGATACAGTGAGAACGCGAACCAAGAAACGCGATACAGGGGGGGAACACTGTATATGCGCTAAATCAATCTATGAATCATATTTGAAAAGTTGCTGGAATCTGGAGAGATTCCAAGATGCTTGAAACACGCAAACATGGTACCCATCTTCATAAAAGGGAGGAGGAATACAGCTCTAAAAAATAGGCTTGTTTCCTTGACCAGCATAGTTTGCAAAGTTATGGAGAAACTAGTAAGAAAATACATCTCTCTTCGCGTGGAATCCAATTTTTGTCAGTGAGACAACATGGCTTCAGAGATTGCAGATCAACAGTAACAAACTTATTAGAATTTTATGATGAGGTAAGCCAGATCTTATTGGAAACAGAGGGTAGGCCAGATTGCATATTCCTAGACTTTCAGAAGGTATTTGATACAGTCTCACATGGGAGATGTATTAAGAAGCTGCAAGTATTGACAAGAATAGGTGGAAAAGTCTTGAAATTGATAAAAGCTTACTTAGAGGGAAGGGAACAGAGGGTTAGAGTAAGACACTCAGTATCTGAATGGAAAAGGGTTAGTAGTGGGGTTCCAAAGGGTTTAGTTTTAGAGCCACTTCTGTTCCCTGTATACATAAATGACCTATCAGTATATAAATTCATTCTTGAAAATGTCTGCAGATGATGAAAAAATTGCGAAAATAAGTGATGAGAACAATGGTAGAGAACTTCACGAAGACCTAAATAGTCTGCATGAGTGGTTAGAAAAGTGGCTAATGAAATTCAGTACTTCAAAATGTATGGTAATGAGAATGGGTACAAGTGCTAGAAGGCCCAAGCTTGATTCTCAATAGCAGGAGCAGAACTCCAAGAGACAGAGAATGAGAGAGATCTAGAGTATTCATAATGGCATATTTGTCTCCGGAAATGCATATAAATGGCATAGTAAGGGCAGCATATGCTTTCTCAGCAAATGTAAGGGTAGCCTGCAGACACAAGGACAAGGAAATATTCAGAAATATTTATGTAACCTAAGTGAGGTCAAAGATTGAACGTGCAGCCACCTTTTGAAATCCACACTTGAAAAAGCACATAAATATGCTGCAAAAAGTTCATAGACATGCCACGAAACTGGTGCCAGAAATACGCAATCTCAGATATGAGGAGACGCTGAGGGAATTAGACTTACAATAACTGGAAGCTAGAAGAATGAGGGTTTTTAAATTCTTTCATGTTTTTGACAGAGTGGATAGGGATCAATATTTTGATATAGCTGGCTCTAAAACTAGAGGTCATAGTTTGAAGTTTCGTAAGAAAACTTCTTTGCAGGATGCAAGGGAGTACTTTAATGTAAGAGCAGTTGATGATTGGGATATGCTAAGTGAGGAGGTAGTAAATGCTAACTCAATTCATAGTTTTAAAAAGAAATGGGATAAGTATCAATGAGTACAAAATTGGAACCCACCCACCTACCCATCAATCCAACCAACCCACCCAACCACCTCAAAAAAAAGTTTGTTTCTCCCATGACAGACTATCTAAACATATGTTTATTCCCATAAGTTATTTAAGGAAGGTAATTTATGGAAAAGTCTTTGGTGCAAAACTGATGTAAGTTTTCACAAATAAACCTGGGATCAAGCTTACTCTTATGTTGAAGTAGAGTAGGCTTCTTTCACTTAAAAGCATGGATTTTTAATCCAGAACTTTAAACCGAAAAAAAAAAAAAAAAAAAAAAAAAAAAAAAAGTGAGTTTCCCGTTACCTATTAATTTAATGTTTATAACCAAAAATACCTGTACAAAATTTGCTGAGGTGAATTTTGAACTTAAATAGGACTATCCAGGACTGTTCAGTGTTAAGTCTTCCTTCAGTTCCGGTTCTTTTTCTATGCCTACATCAACACCGAATATTCTTGGATATTTGTTACACATCTCTTATTATCCCTACACATGTGACAAGTCACAGCACTCACCATCTCTGCTCTTCATTAATTTATGTTTTCTTCATGCCCAGGCCCGATGAGGGTAGTTTTTTTTTGCCCATCCTGGTGACACAAGCCTTAAAAAATATAAATTTAAAAAACACACGGAACACTGTATTTTCAGTAAATCTACATTTACTTACGTAAGTTTTCAGCAGAGAGATATCAGCTTCATCCAGAACTGGAAAGCAATAACAGATCAAATCAGTGTATACAGTAAATAAAAGATTTTGGGGGGAAAATATTTTGTTTTTCAATCTCATTATTGATAGAGTAACTGTTCTCTTTATGGCAATTCGGAAACAGACAGTAACAGTAATGTGAATGTCATACTTCCTCCTCAGAGTATTGGTACAAACTCAAAACATCTAAACATTTAGTCTAAAATATAATCTTGCAAGGTGTGCTCTCTCAAGCCTTTGAACTTAATCCTACAATATTCCATACGAAAAGACAGTTTACTTTTTGATCTTTACAGACAGATACTTCAATATCTTAAGCAGTGAAAAAGTTTTTAAATATAAAAGTTAGTAATTGTCAAGCAGTTTCAGTGATGACTGTATACCATCCTGCATAACACAGATGACACCATATGCAGCCAAGATGCCAAGAGAGTCCACATTTTCAGGTAAGAGGCAATCAACATCTATCGGTAGCAGGGTCTCTAGGGTAGTGCACATTTCTGAGCTCTCTTTCATATCAAAACTCTGCCTTATAATCTTATTGGCTTTTTCTTTTCCACAACAGCAGCGTAGCTTTTACTTTATTTGAGCATATTTGTATTCTGGGGAAACTCTCGATATCTGTTGTGATTACAAGGCTTACTGTGCTATTCATAGGTGTCTCTACATGTTATATTCAATTATATTTCTGTGCTTTCATATATACATTATACAGAGAGTAAGTAATCTCTTCACAGAATTACACTAAAATGTTTTTTGTACATTATCAGAGTTATTTCTTAATTTGGAACAATAAACTGTGTTTATAAAAACTTCTCTACATATTTATCAAAATATAATGGTAGTAGATCACCTTCCTCAGATGACACCCGTGGTTGTTCGGTTTGGCAGCATTACAGAACTTTTCACTGATTCACCATTCCAATTCAACTTTCTTTCCTACTTTCATTTGTAATAAATTGCAAACAAGAGACTTTGAGCACACATCATGCCAAAAATCAATACCTTTTAACAGTCAGTCCCTTCCCAACCTTATGTTCAAATGTTCAAATCTCTTCCCATACCTCAATGCTTGTATACCTATTGGCTTTCCATCTGTAAACCATTTTTCATCATTAACATGAAGCAAATATGTGAAACCACATAAAAATTTATTCATGTACTACTTATTCGAGTCGTAATTATATCTAGGCTTTGCTTTTTGTTTTGGTTTATCTTGTTTTTTAAACTTACTGCAAGTTTTATAGATGCTTTATTTTTATTTTTTCTCATAATCTAAAGGCCTGGGAAGATTCTTGAGCATAGCTTCCACACAAGCAAAGACTTACCTGTATATGAAGCTAGGTGAACAGAACAACAAGAAGTCTAGTGTGCTACGTTAGAGGAATGTAGAAAAGGGGCTCACACAAGAATAAAAAGTAAGGCATATGTTCCCACCTCACAGCCATAAAAGGAGAGAAGGAAAGGAGGTTACCATAGTGTATCATATCCAAGAAATTCTGAGAAAAAGGAAAGATTCTACAAAACACTGCCACACAAAACACATTTAAGACGAGGATGTAGTAAAGGGCAGGACTGGGTCCTAGGAACATACAATAGGGAGAGGACTTCATTGGACTCGAAAGAATACAACATTTAATAATGCCTTCCAACAGAGAGAATAAAATACAAAGTATCCACACAGAAGAATTACTAAAATCAATGGGTCAGAAAACATGACCATCTTGTATCACCATCATTACCAACAAGAAAATTAAAGATCCTCTAAATGGTAGTAAGCAGACCCATGAAGGTCAACAAAATACCAAAATCAGCTAATCTTCAGTCCAATGCTCAAATAAAAAAGGCTGCTATAGTGGATGGACGAAGGAGAGGTAAGACCTATATGTGTAAATACAGTATGTATAATGGTCACTTAATGTGGTGCATATATATCCTAGAAAACAAAGAATATCAGGGCAGGAGAAACAGAACTCAAAGTAACTGAATGGAGAGGGGCATAAAGATAAGGATGTACGAATAAGGCAGGGTTGGGGAATAGGCAATAATATAATTCGAGATGAAGTAAATTCAAGAAGACACCATCAAGACACCATCATGGATGAAAAGGGGCAGCCCCAAAATAACCAATAGTACGATGACCAGGATATTGTAGAGAAGAGTAACCCCAGGGTGCTCATCAGTTATTCACATTTACAAGGCACGTCACCTAACCTAGAAATTTAGGGGGGTATTTATATTCAGTGGTTATTCATCTTCACAAGAACCTATGACCCAATTTCAAAATACAGATTATGCTTATAAGAAAGCTAATAATTACCAGAAATTACCTGAGAAATAATGTGATATTTATATGCACTGTTGTACAAGCACACACCTGTTAATATTGCAATATCAATATACAGTACTTGCTCATGGAAAGGATATAAGTACCTACCTGGCAATCCAAAGTCTCACTCCACTACATTAGGGTGCGTACTGAGAGTCAAAAGAATTCAGACACAGCTGGTTGAGTGGCTAGGTGGGGTAGGGGACCAGAAGATGAGGTTGAGGTGGAAGTAAGGTTAAATAATTTTTTAATCAAGTAAAGATGTTTCCATATGAAAAATTAATCACTACTTTAAAATACTTGTTAAAAAGCAGAAATTGTGCTTATTTACAAAAACCCTCGAGTATTTTTGCTGAGAGTTTACCATATGAAAACAAAACAGTTACAAAATAATGCATTTCGACTTTAGAAAATGAAGTAATTTGTTATTAATTTCAGGGGTAAATGTTTATTTTCACACCCTGCAAAGTTTATAAAACAATGGGAAAAGTATATACAAGTATATACTTTCACACCCTAACTGGGCAAAAATCACATTTCAATTATAATAGTCGGCTATATTTAGATAGGTTCACTGGTAGGTAAGAAACAAGTTAACAACTGAAATCAAAGTTTTGAAGTTGCTTTAGATCTATTTCAATGTTTTGTAACTTTAAACTTTAACCTAAATGTTTACTTTCACACCTCAAAGAAGAGGTTGAAACACTGAAAAAATATCTGAAACTACTAAAAACCAGTAACTTCAATTATCAACCTCTTTCATAACTGGGGGAAACTAATTTGACAAACATAACCAAACTTAATAAATTCATGCAATAATTTTGAAAATGGGAGAGTGAAAGTACTCATTTCTTCTTGCTCCCATACATGCAGGATACGAAGCTTGGTCACTTCATTGATATTATCTAAAGTGTTCAGAGGAAAGAAACATAGTTAGTGAGGAAATATCAATGAGTATGCTAACCAAGCCCAAGAAACTTGTGAATAACTACATATCTAATACTCTCCCTGATGACGGAACAAATTTCTATACAGTAGTACCTATTTTATATCACTTTTGCAGATCTTATGGGCCACCATCCAATAGTAAAGAATGAAAATGTTGAGAATACCTATGGAGAGCTAGGTATTGTAGATAGCGCATAAAATTCCAAAGTAACAATAATACCGTAGTAAAAAGTGCTCAACTGTCTCTGGAACATTACAAAAATAACTACCTCAATCTGGAACAAGGCGTAACAATGCAAATGAGCATGAAACCGGTAGTGTTCCAGATGCAGACGTACCACTGATCTTTAATCAGGTATGGTGCAAATTCGTGTTCCAGAAGTGACAATATATCACATAATGCAGGGCTACATGGGAAGACAGAGGGAAGAGACAAGGCCTTCCTTGTTTCATTCCCAGAGATACTGCAAAAAGCAGGGAATTACTGGAATGCAATGCTACAACCACTTTCCAAAAGACCAAAATAATACCAGTAAGTAATTAATTTTAAGGTAGTCATAATTTAACTTAGATGGACGGAGCGTTTTCAAGGCTGCCTTGGAATCAACACACAGGACAATCGATGAAGTTGGAAAATAAATAAGAACCGAATGTAGAGCTTTCCAGATAGAAAATAATTTGGCTGCTAATAATAGGTGATAATTTACGAGCATCGATACAGCAACATATTTTGAAAGAACCACAAATGCTGACCCCACAAAGGATATATCAGAAGTCATTGTCTTCGATCCTTCAGTATGAATCTGATGGGAGTAAGGTTTATCCTTTAAAAGAGGGTCAAATTGGATATCTGAGATTGATGTATGTGTCTTAAAAGAAAATACACTGAAATATGCAAAATCAATTGAAATGAACCTGAATATTGTAGGATCTGACCATGCCCCACTGATGGTTCAACTTGATCTTAATGATATTCAGGAAACAGTGCCATCCTTGCTGATGGAGAGGGCTTTAAATTTAGGTAGTTCTTGCTATAATGTTCAATATATTGAAAACAGTTACACAACCCGGGGTCCTTCCCATAAGAATGTAGATTTGGATAGATTCAAATTAGTCATGAATGAAACTCAGCCCCCAGAATTATTAGAAATTCATAATGAGAACATTTTTAATATTTTAGAGACAGGTAATAAGATTATCAATAATGTAGCAAGAGACTGCAGAGTTTTTCAATCTGGGGAGTTAGAGTTTAATGGATGGGATCAAGACCACCCTCGATGGAGGAGAATATTTGAAAAAAATTATCCAAAAATTATATGGAAATCTATTAACTGGAATGGCAATGTGGTGGAACCCAATGATGTGCAACCTGAAGATGTCAATTTCAAACTGCATTTCGAAAATTTGTTTAATCCTAATACAGTTAATCCTAATCAAGTCATTGATGTGTCTTCCTCACCTAATATTCCTATATTGGATGATCCCTTTACTGCTCAAGAGTTAGACATGGCAGTGCAAAGTATATAAAAAGATAAGAGTTATATTGGAATGTGTCCTGGTTTATTTACAATGTTACCACAGACATGGTTATCCTTTTTCCTCACAATTTTTAATTTCCTTTTCTTAAATGTCCTTTATCCATTTGCTTGGTGCCACAATAAATTGATCACTCTATTTAAATCTGGGGATAAAAGAGATTGCGGAAATTATCGGGGCATAAGTATAATGAACACCTTGGCAAAAATCTATGATATGCTTTTGATGAGACGGTTAAGTTTATGCTTTAATATAGATAAGTGTCAGGCCGGAACTCAGAAGGGTAGAGGGTGTACAGAGCAGATTTTGGCTTTAAGGTTACTGATGGATTATACTGCTTGCAAGAAGCAAGAATTGTATATAGGTTTTGTGGATTTTAGTAAGGCGTACGACAGGGTACCAAAATATGAATTAATCGAGTGTCTCAAGTCGGTGGGATGTGGAAGGGTTATGTTGTCTGCTATCCAAAATATTTATTCATGTACAAAAAGTGTGTTAAAATCTGCTATAATAACAACATCTATAGGTATACGCCACGGAGCTCCTACGAGCTGCATTTTGTTTGTCATTTATATGGATAAAATGGTGAGAATGATTAAAGAAAGAGTGAGAATTGATGGTTTTTGGGGATGGATGACACGGTAATTGTAAGTACATCTCGTGAAAAGTGTATATCAAAACTTGAGGCTCTATTAGATTATTGTAATGCTTATGGTATGGTGATAAATGAAAAGAAGACAAGCTATTTTGTTGTTAATGGAAAAGACAGAGATAAATAATCAGTGGTGATAACAACATAAAAATAGATTATTGTAAAAAGTATCTGTACATAGGTGCATGGTTTACTGATGATGCAAAAATGCACTCAATACTTAAACAGCATGAAATCGATGGTACAGCAACAGTCAATAAGTTTAGTACATTCTGCGTAAATAACATGAGTATGCCCTATGCATATAAGGTTAAAGTTTTTAAAGCTGCTTTGAGTTCTTCACTTTTGTATGGCTCTGAGAGTTGGTTCACAAGTAATTTAGCTTGCATGGAAAAACTTTATAACAGGGCAGTAAAGTGTTTATTGGGAGTGAGAAACAACACTCCAATATCCTTATGTTTAATAGAAAGTGGTTTGGAAACTTTAGTACATGAAGTTAATGAAAGAAGAAGAGGATTTTTAACCAAAAAAATGTAACAGGTTAACAATGAAGAACCTTTCTATGTGGTATTTGACATCTGCAGACGGGGAAATACACCTGGCTTTCAATTCTTAAATTCATATATTACAAATAAAGTGGAAGCTTCTGCTCTAAGTGGAATAAAAACTGTAATACTGAATAAACCCCAAGGTGTCACAAAATATCTTACATATAGACAAATTTTAAATAGTCAGTTGACATTACATAAAGTGTATAGTAGCAAAGAGTTTGTACCAGATTATTTGCGAGTTGCATTCATAAGGTTAAGAGTAATGTCTCATGAGTTGCGTATAGAGACTGGAAGGTGGAGCAGAACACCAAGAGAAATGAGAGTATGTGCTTGTGATCATATGGCAATTCAGAGTGAAGGACACGTGCTAATTGAGTGTCCTTTCTTCCAACTTGAGACAAAAATATAATATGTTAAACTATCTGAGTGTCCAATCACTTTTGAATGAAGAGCTACATATTACCGAGTTGTGTCGGTATATTTATGAAGTACTAAAGTTGTACAGATAAGGAAGAGATTCAACCTTGTAATGAGGAAAGCATTGATTTTTTTTTTAAGTATAGGTTAAATTGTAATATTTGGATGGAGTCTATTCTTCTAACTGTATTTCAGAATTAGGCATTAAGATAAATATGATTATTTACTTTTGTTGGTAAGTTTGTGAGAATATTTGTATTGTTCTTTAGACTAAGATTTTTTGATGGACAAAATATTGTTTCTATTACTTATGCTATTTTGTGCAAAAAGAAAAAATGTATTTTTTGTTTTAATACTTTTGTAATATTTTGTCAATAAACTATATATATACTTGTGAAGAGGGTGCAAAGCATGACTGAAGGTAGGATATTCTTTGCTTGAATAGCAAGATACACATTTAAGCTGCGCTGAAGATAGTTCCAGGAGGGTATCTAGGGGAAGAGAGTACGGTTCAAAACGAAACAGAAGGCCCAAAAGGCGAATTCAATCGGCCTTCACCGGTGTAGGACGGAAAATTTAATATTTCATACATTACGGCGCATTTCTTCGACGAGAGGACTATATAATCAACCTCAACCCCAAATTAACTTTCGGTAGTTGCAGTGACGTAGCGAATGTATTACATTCACTTTTCTATAGCATACTCTCAACTAAATATACGCGCAACGTACATACCTTTAATAGTTTCTTCTTCCGTTTTATCTTCATTGGTCTTTCGCATATCGGATCCAAGATGATCAGGCATTTTGACTACTCTGTTACACCTTCCTCCTTTAAATAACACAAGCACGATGACAGTATTGTTTACAGTTCTTGCCTGAATGTGAGGTCGACGGTCCAGAACAGTGTTACCATATCTCATATCCAAATTATGCTAGACTCCATTCAAAAATATGCTAAGACCCAGCACAATTATGTTATCATAATGATGAAATTATGCTCACTTTCAGAGCTAGTTTATTTTCACAGAAACCCATTATAAAAATAATAATGCACACCCATAACATGCAACGGAAAAATAAAGGCGGTCAAACTTGCTTCTATGGACCTGTAGAAATGAAATTATTTTTAAAGTCAAACTTCGTAAAACAACTTGCAAAAATTGTAGAAACATAAATATGTAGACAAATAATCCATATTATGGACAAAAATTACTCCGACGCCCGACACAAATGGTTTCAACATAACCGCTTGACTACTGAAAATAAACGAAAGAACCTTTCAGGCCCATATTAGTAAGGCCTTAAAACAATGGATTGATTTAGCATTAACTACCTCCTCGCTTAACAAATTCCAATTATCAACTACTCTTACACTAAAAAAAAAAAAAGTACTTTCTTGCATCTTGTAAAGAAGTTTTCTTACGAAGCTTAAAACTATAACCTCTAGTTCTAGTGCCAGCCATATCAAAATATCGATCCCTATCTACTCTGTCATAACTAGGAAGGAATTTATAAACCGTCACCATATCCCCCTCATTATTCTAGCTTTGAGTGATGGTAAATCTAATTCCCTCAGCCTCTCATTATAACTGAGATTGCGTATTTCTGGCACCAGTTTCGTGGCATGTCTTTGAACTCTATTAAGCCTAAGTATATGCTTTTTTCCAAGTGCGGATTCCAAAAGGGGCTGCATATTCAAGCTTTGGCCTCACATAGGTTACATAAATATTTCTGAACATTTCCTTGTCCATATCCCGGAGAGCTACCATTACATTTTCTAAGAAAGCATTCTGCCCTTGCTATGCCATTTATATGCATTTCTGGAGACAAATCGGTCAGTACGTTTACTCCTAGATCTCTCATTCTCTGTTTCTTGAAGTTCTACTCCTGCCACCAAATAGCCAAGTTTGGGCCTTCATTCACTTGTACCCATTCTCATTACCTTACATTTTGAAGTATTGTATTTCATTAGCCATTTTTATGAACACTCATGTAGACTATGTAGATCTTCCGGAAATTCTCTACCATTGTTCTCATTTCTTACTTTTTTTCCACAATCATTGAATCATCTGCAAACATATTCATGAATTAATTTACAGACTCTGTCAGGTCATTAACATATGCAAGGAACAAAAGTGGCCCTAAAACTAAACCCTGTGGAACTCCACTACTAACTCATATCCATTCAGACACTGAGTGTCTTACTCTAAGCCTCTGCTCCCTTCCTTCTAAGTATGTGTTTATCCTTTCCAAGACATTTCCACCTATGCAATAACCAACCCGAGAAATCAGTGTTACCAACATTTCTGAAGTATGCTGTCCTGCTGTATAAACACCCAAATTGACCCTCTAAAGGTATGTAAGGCTTCAAATTAAGTTAGGTTAGGTTATGCTAGACTGGTTAGATGACGTTATAGAGGAATTATTAGCCAGCACCCTACACCCAGATAAGACACTGAAGAAACAAAACACAGACAAGAGAAAGAATTAAGTTTGAGAACAGTTACTCAATCTTTACAGCATGAGCTCATCGGCACGCTGGTGTAGTTCCGAGAAGGAGACCTTTGCATGTGACCACTTCCCCAGCTCTTGCTAGTTAGTAGCATACAGTTTTCTTTTCTACCCATTCTCTTTTGTCAATCTATTTATTTCCTATGTATTCATACATTTGATTACTAGTTCCTATCTCTTCATGGTTGTCCCAGAGGTTAAGAGCGTGAATGCAGCGCCATCAACTCTCCTTCCTTTGTTGCTATCCTATCCAGTCTTTCCTCTTCCCTCAAAACCTCAAGGCATCTAACTGACATGTAAAACGAAAGGAGATTACTAACCCTGTCAAGAATATTTTGGGACGTAGTTCCCTGCCCAATTACAGACCACGAGCTGAACATTGCTATGCTAAACATAAACAAGCCCAAAAGGAAGCCGATCTTCAAGACATTCCGGTGTCTAAAAAATTACTCCCGTGATATCTTTTGTGAAACATTAATCAACAACACAAATGTACTTAATAGAATTAAAAACACAGATAACGTCGATATGCAGGTTGAGATTCTAACAAAAGTCTTCCGTGAATGCTTAGATAGTTGTGCACCCATTGTAACAAGAAAAATAACCCGCCCCTCAGCCCCCTGGCTAACTAATAACATCAAAGAGGCAATGCAAATCAGAAATCAAATACAAAAAGAGCTAAAAATTAATAGATATGATATGACTCTCCGAGAACATTATAAAACAGAAAAGAAACGTGTCAGATCTCTCATCAATGTAAGTAAAAAAGACTTTTACAAAAACCAATTTAATGACTCTAGACATGATACAGCAGCAACATGAAAAGTGATAAGAAGCATGATACCAAATGAAAATACTACCTCATATTACGGAGTTGAAAGACAAAGTGGAAAACTTTAATACCTATTTTGCTAACGTTGGCAAAAATACATATGAGAAAACATCAACTCAGTGAATATGAGTAATTGCCTAAGTGACAATTCTTCCAATGTAAACACAAAAGAGTACTTCAAGATAAATCCTATCAATTGTGCTGCCCTAATTCTTACCATTAAGAGCCTAAGAAACTGTGGCTCTTATGGTCCAGATGGTATACCATTTTAGTTCATTAAAGATGCTCTTCCCATGATTGTATCTTATATTCTAACTAGTATGAACACTTCCATTGTTACTAAAAAGTTTCCTGACTCCTGGAAAAAATCACATGTAATACCTCTGCATAAAAAGGGGGACAGAGATGTGACATACTACCGTCCCATTTCCCTGCTACCCATTTTCTCTAAAATATTAAAAAAAAATTGTTGCCTGCCAACTAATGTCATATTTAGTCAAATAGACTATCATCTATTAACCAACATGGTTTCAGACCGAAACTCTTGACAAAAACTGCACTGCTCAAAGTTACGAATAGTATCTATAATACTATAGATATGAAATAAATATCTCTGCTTGTATTATTAGACTTATCAAAAGCCTTCGACAGTGTAAACCATGAAATTCTTATACGTAAATGTACTAACCTAAATATTGGTCCGAGCTGGTGTAGAGAGTAGCTATCTAATAGCAAACAGACTATACGTCTTAACAACATTATCTCTATGCCAAAAAATGTATCATTTGGTGTTCCACAGGGATCAGTACTTGGTCCTATCCTCTTCTCCATTTACGCAAATGATCTATCTTCTTTCATTTCCGACTGTCTAGTCGTACAATATGCAGATGACACTCAACTACTCCTTAGTGGTGATATTAATAATCTCCCAGAGCTAACCTTAAGAGCGGAAAACACTCTGTCAAAAATTAAAACCTATTTTCAAGAAATTGGGCTGTTAATTAACGAAAGTAAAACACAATGCATGTTTATTGGTTCAAGGTTCCATATAGCACAAATTCCAGAAAACACAACAATTAATTTTTGCGACAATATTATTACACCAAGCAAAACTGCCAAAAACCTAGGAATTCACTTTGATAACTACATGTTGTTTGATTCCCACATAGATAAAGTATACAAAAAGGTTACAAGAACATTAATGTACTTATCACGTATAAAAGACAATTTTGAGACTACCACTCGAATAACTGTTGTTGAATCTCTAGCCCTAAGTCACATTAATTACTGCACAGCTGTTTGGGGAGCTACCACTAAGACTCAGATAAACAGAATACAGATGCTTATTAATTTTGCAGCTTGAGTTGCTCTGGGAAGAATAAGAAAATATGATCACATCACATCAGCTCTCAATAAATTTGGGTGGCTGCGGGCAGAAAGCAATGTCACTTTTGCTATTTATGTTTTTGTATACAAAATTTTGGACCACATTATCCTAGCTGGCTATTTGATTTAAAAACAGTCAGGGATATAAGGGGAACCAATACAAGACAGAGCAGTGAGCTCTTTACTCAGAGAACAAACACAGAAGCAGGTTCAAAGATGATCACTATTAAAGGGCCAACACTCTGGAACAGTTCCTGGGTTCATCCAGTGAGGACGTGCTT
>JAXCGZ010018023.1:20000-29555 GCA_037179515.1 Halocaridina rubra | reverse complement strand
TAAAGCTGGGACTGGGAGAAACGGTAGTCAGTGTGGTATGTGCCTATGCCCCACAAACTTGTTGTACAGCGGAGGAGAGGGATGCATTTTGAGAGGAAATGGACCAGGAGCTTAGAACAACTTCTACAAGGGAGAAGGTAATTTTGGGAGGAGATCTAAATGGCCACTTGGGAATTGGGAGGGCTGGGGTTGGTAGAGTTCATGAGGGTTGAGGGGTGGGCGAAAGAAATGAGGGGGGAGAGAGGGTGATTGATTTTGCAGTGGCATTTGATCTGGCATTGGTCAACACCTTCTTTGAGAAAAAGGAAAATAGATTGATTACATACAGTAGTGGTGGGAGGGAGAGCCAGACTAGATTTATCGGTGTGTAGGAGAGATCACCTGAAGGAGATTAGCAACTGTAAAGTAATAAATGGGGAGAGTGTAGCAGTGCAACATAGGATAGTAGTAATTGATTGCAGGCTCAGGATATGTAAGAAAAGTAAGAGGCCGAAGATGGACCCAAAGATAAAGTGGTGGAGATTGAAAGATGCAGAGCTGAGAGCTATGTTTAGGGGAAGAGTGTTGGAAGCGATAAGGTTGCATGAGGATGTACAAGAATGGTGGACAGAGAATAGTGAGGTGATTTTGAGGGTTGGTGAGGAGGTACTTGGAAAGTCATCAGGAAGGAAACCCCCAAATGATAAAGAGTCATGGTGGTGGAATGAGGAAGTGCAAGAATGGATGAAGAACAAGAAAGAAGCCAAGAAAAAGGCAGATTTATCAGGCCTGGAGCAGGATAAAGAAGAGTACAAGCAGGCAAAGAAGGAGGCAAGGAGAGCAGTAGCAAAAGCAAAGGCAGAGACATTGAATGAAGTCTATGAAGAGCTGGAAACACCAGAAGGAGAGAAGAAAATATTGCGAATTGCCAAGGCCCGAGATGCTGCATCCAAGGACTTGACCCAAGTAAGACAAATAAAGGATAACCATGGAGTAGTTCTAGCAGAAGAGGATGAAATAAAAAGCAGATGGGAAACTTATTTTGAAGGATTACTGAATGAAGAGAACCCAAGAGCAGTATTTGAAGATGGACTTCCAAATGAAGCAGTTACAACAGCAGTGACTAGAAGAGAGGTAGAGCGGGCAGTAAGGAAAATGAAAAATGGAAAGGCAGCAGGACCTGATAAGATGCCAGTGGAGGTATGGAAGAGTCTTGGAGAGGAAGGCATAGATATCTTGTGGGACTTAATGCAAAAGATCTTTAGTCAGGAAAAGATGCCAGAGGAGTGGAGAGGAAGCCTAATCATCCCAATCTATAAAGGGAAGGGAGACATTCAGGAGTGTGGAAACTATAGAGGTATAAAGTTGTTAAGCCATACTATGAAGATATGGGAGAAGATCATAGAGAGGAGACTCAGAGAGGAAACGACAATTGGGGATGAACAGTTTGGCTTCATGCCTGGAAGAGGGACAGTGGATGCCATATTTGCCTTGAGACAAATGATGGAAAAGCATCGGGAGAAACAGAAAGGACTGCATATGGTCTTTATTGACCTGGAAAAGGCATATGATCGAGTACCACGTCAAGAGGTGTGGAGGTGTATTAGAGAAAAGGGAGTCCCCGAGAAATATGTAAGAATCATCCAAGATATGTATGAGAGGGCAGAGGCAAATGTTAAGAGCAGTGTGGGCTTGACGAAAAGTCTCTCAGTAAATGTTGGTCTGCATCAAGGGTCTGCTTTGAGCCCATATCTATTTGATCTGGTCATGGATGTAGTAACCCAGGGTATTAGAGATCAGTCACCATGGTGTATGCTTTTTGCAGATGACATCGTACTGTGTAGCAACAGACGAGAGGTAGTGGAGGAGAAGCTTGAGGAGTGGAGAAGAGTGATGGAGGATAGAGGACTGAGAATCAGCAGGAAGAAGACAGAGTACTTGAGGTTGAAGATGATGAGGATGGGGAGGTCAATTTGCAGGGGGAGGGTGTTGAAAAGAGTTGAAAAGTTCAAGTATTTGGGATCAACAGTAGCAGAGGATGGTGACCTAGAGTCAGAAATAACCCACAGAATACAAGCGGGATGGAAGAACTGGAAGAAAGTGTCTGGGGTGCTGTGCGACAGGAGAATAGGGATTAAGTTGAAGGGTAAAGTGCATAAGACAGTTGTGAGACCTGCGATGATGTATGGAGCAGAGGCATGGGCAATAAAGAAGACACAAGAGAAAAAGCTGGATGTGGCAGAGATGAGGATGTTGAGATGGATGTGTGGGGTGACAAGAAGCGATAAGATCAGAAACGAGGTAATTAGAGGTACCTCAAAAGTTAGAGAAATATCAGATAAGATACAAGAAAGTAGACTAAGGTGGTATGGTCATGTCGTTAGGAGGGATGAACAGTATGTTGGGAGGAGGGTGATGGAAATGGATATACAGGGTAGGAGAGGGAGGGGGAGACCAAAGCGTAGGTGGATGGATTGCATCAATGACGACCTGAGATCTAAAGGTTTGTTGGGTGATGAGGTATGGGACAGGAACATATGGAGAACACTGGCCAGAAACATCGACCCCACATAAAAGTGGGAAAAGAAGAGAAGAAGAAGAAGAAGAAGAAGAAGAGAAGAAGAAGCAGCAGCAGCAGCAGCAGCAGCAGCAGCAGAAGAAGAAGAAGAAGAAGAAGAAGAAGAAGAAGAAGAAGAAGAAGAAGAAGAAGAAGAAGAAGAAGAAGAAGAAGAAGAAGAAGAAGAAGAAGAAGAAGAAGAAGAAGAAGAAGAAGAAGAAGAAGAAGAAGAAGAAGAAGAGAAGAAGAAGAAGAAGAAGGAAGAAGAAGAAGGAAGAAGAAGGAAGAAGAAGAAGAAGAAGAAGAAGAAGAAGAAGAAGAAGAAGAAGGAGAAGAAGAAGAAGAAGAAGAAGAAGAAGAAGAAGAAGAAGAAGAAGAAGAAGAAGAAAGAAGAAGAAGAAGAAGAAGAAGAAGAAGAAGAAGAAGAAGAGAGAAGAAGAAGAGAAGAAGAAGAAGAAGAAGAAGAAGAGAGAAGAAGAAGAAGAAGAAGAAGAAGAAGAAGAAGAAGAAGAAGAAGAAGAAGAAGAAGAAGAAGAAGAAGAAGAAGAAGAAGAAGAAGAAGAAGAAGAAGAAGAAGAAGAAGAAGAAGAAGAAGAAGAAGAAGAAGGAAGAAGAAGAAGAAGAAGAAGGAGAAGGAAGAGAGAAGAAGAAGAAGAAGAAGAAGAAGAAAGAAGAAGAAGAAGAAGAAGAAGAAGAAGAAGAAGAATGAAAGAATTTTATGTATTACTGTATGAGAAGAATTCTTTTTTATGCAATATCTGTGTGATGATCATTCTTCTTTATGCAATAGTAAGTTATTTCCATTTGAAAATTTGAAAATTATCTAAATTAAAAAGGAAGTATCACAAGACATATTGTAAATACCATCGTGAAAATATCATTTTCATGGGAAGGGATTTCAATAGCTTCATCTAAAATTGTACAGACACCGAATGTACTGCAGATGACTATGCCAGTCACCCAGACAGCCTGCCTTTATCTTAATCTCGTTAGCTTCGTGCACATGTGAACGTGTTTTCGTGATACATTTCAATCGGTGAGATTCAATACTGAATAGTTCCTACATCACTGAGGTAATTGCATAAGGTATTAGCAGAGCCAGCTCCATCTGGTGATCAAGAGTGCCTCTGTTTCACTTCATAAATGGCACTCCGGAAGCCTCTTTGATTCGCACTTCCGTCATTTATATGCAGTCTCATGTGCTTTGCGTTGTTATGGCAAATTCCAAGTAAACTGTTATAAACTAGAGAATATTCTATTCTCAATTCTACATTAGAGTATTGATCAGTAAATTAATCCTATGCATTTATAAAGATATTCACAACGAAAAAAAAGGGCACTTCATAGCTGCTAGAAGAAATGTTCACAATTTATTCCTTTCCATAATAATCATTACTGACTGCATGTATATAATAGCATAAAAATATGATTCCTTTTAAGGTAATAGCCACAGATGATACGCTCCTAAGGAATATAATCTTCTTCCATTTATCCAAAGTAACCTGTATTCTATGTACTTATATACATCTAACCTATTTTCTATATTTCGAGAAAGCATATATATATATATATATATATATATATATATATATATATATATATATATATATATATATATATATATGTATATATATATATATATATATATATATATATATATATATATGTGTGTGTGTGTGTGTGTGTGTGTGTGTGTTTCCCTCTTTATCTATAAACTGTCTCTATTGCAATCTACATGAATATACATATGATTTAACTAAAGCAAAGTAATTCCATTTAACCCACTAATTGCCTTATCCTTAACATTCAAGGTTAGTTAAACAAATGTAAATATGTAATAATTTATATCCTAGTCATTGCCTCTCTTCATAAAATGTAAATCTCCCTTAAATCATTTAAATCTATGAATCGATTTTATTTTTTACGAAAATTTTCAAGCATCATCTAAGTTAACAAATTAGAGTGAAGTCCTTTACGGTAAATATGGAAATATGAAAAAGAATATAGACAATTTTAATTTAGTAAATAAATGTCTATATACGTGTGTGTGTGAGTGTGTGTGTGTGTGTCTGTGTGTGTGTGCAAGTATAAATATGTGTATATATAATATATATATATATATATATATATATATATATATATATATATATATATATATATATATATATATATATATATCTGCAAAGGGCTACAGGAAAACAAAGAAAAGAACATAGGACCAAGCGATTTCGTTTTTTTTCAAAAATCATCCTCAGGGCAACTGCGGATGCATATTTGAAATATACGAAAGCGAGTGGTCCTCTGCTTTTTTCTTTATTTTCCTTTGGCTCTTTGCGTGCACACACACACACAAGCGCTTATATATATATATATATATATATAAATATATATATATATATATATATATATATATATATATATATATATATATATATATATATATGTATATATATATATATATATATATATATATATATATATATATATATATACGTATATGCATGTCTGCCCTATAAATATATATGCATACATGTATCTATATATGCATATGTTTATATATACATACACAAATACATATACACTCACGCACACACACACACACACACGCCCATGCATATATATATATATATATATATATATATATATATATATATATATATATATATATATATATATATATATATATATATATATATCCAAGCTTACAATGAATGATTCACTGCAGTAAGAAAATATGCTAATATAATGCAACGCAGAAAATTGCCCTTAATTCAATCTAACGGATTATTAGACTTCAAAGCAATTTTCCAGCAGCATGATTCCATTGTTTTATGCATTATCACTGGACGCGGGAAATGGCTTTTATGAAGACGCATGGGCCCGTCCTCTAATATGGAACAAAATAAATAAATAGATGAAATAATAAGTAAATAAATAAATAAGTATATGCATAAACAATTGCATAAATGAATGATTGAATTAATAAAGAAGGAAAGAAAAATATGAATAAGTATATATGTATATCAGTAAATAAATAAATATGTATATAAGCAAATAAGTAAACATGTATATAAATATATAAATGAATATGTATATAAGTATAAAAAATAAGTAAATACGTATATAAGTAAGCATAGAAGCAGAAACATATATAATAAAATGAATAAATGTATAATTATATCAATGGATATATGAGTAACTATATGAATATGCAAATTTAATATTCTATGAATAATTATGGATATAGTAAATAACATAATGAATATAAAAATAATTAGTGAACAAATAAAATATGTATATGCATATTGGTATATATATATATATATATATATATATATATATATATATATATATATATATATATATATATATACATATCTTTAATTATTCAACTAATTAATAAGTAATTAATGAAATGAATGAGCAAACACACAAAAAACGAAATAACGGATAACAAAAACAAACAACAAAAATATGAGCAGACACACAAACCATCAAATAACCAAATAAATAAACAAATAAATTAATAACTAAATAAACACACACATATGAATATGCATTTGTGTGTATGTTTTTATGCTTGTGTGTGAATACACACACACACACACGGCATTCTGTAAATCTGGCATAAATGAGACAGTGTCAAGAGTAAATATGGCCGGGGACGGGTCTATAATAAAGGTTCGTGTTTAAGAGCAAATAAGAAAAGCTGAGAGCATTGTGTTCTCCAAACAGCAGTGCTAACAATCACTGACATGGTAAATACATATGGAAAATAAAGATTAATTACTGTAAGCTTTGTTTGAGAAGACACTCGCAAGGAAATGTTGCTGAAAGTAGAGAGACAATTTTTTTTTTTAAGAATAATGTACAGCCATTTTACGCTCTTATAAAAAACAGGACGTGTTGATTAGAGTTCGAATCTAGTTCCAGAAAGCTGAATGGCTAAATGGAGAAAGAAATGAGGATTTGAGAGAGAAAAAAAACTCCTTTGGCCGTCATCCAAATAATGGGTTAATAAAGAAAGTTGTTGAGCACAACTGTTGATGGAGTGCCTGTTAAGACCAACGAGTTAATGGAAAGCATACAGGTATATATAGCAGATATAGTAGCAATGATATAGATCACATTGTATAGATACAATCAGAGACAGTTTTTCCTTGAGCATGCGCAGTAACTAAAAAGGAAATATATGGAAGAAATGGAGGTGGGATAGTTTTACTTGATAGAGAAAAATTCTACGTTGAAAAGAAAAATATTATTTCTACAGGAAGTGATTTCGAAGACTTCACGTGAAAACGGATTTGGAATGCATTCAATTTTAAATAAAATAATGCAGTCACTAGTTGGAAAGTGTCTACTGTGTGTTGTTGATGGAGTACATCACTGAGGATATTCTGCTTTTGAGTAGGGTGAACAAGGAAAAACAAGGAAGAAGTATTGAAAGGATGTTAAAATAAGATGAGGAAGCACCTTTGAAGTACTGGCGGTAGAACAGTAATAAAAACAATATTGTACTGAAGATAATCAAATACTTTATGATGGATATGAGAGGATAATTATCTGTTACATATTATCTACCATGACAAGAATCATTAATGCCAAACAAATAAAAATGGCTGAATAAGAATTGTAATAGCGCTTTGGAGAGGAGAGACAAAGCTGAAATAGTTATAGAAGGAAGTAACTTGTATATGTTTGCTAGGGGCATGAAAGATCAAAATAAAATGAGCACATATGCATAAGAAATAAGAGAGAGAGAGAGAGAGAGAGAGAGAGAGAGAGAGAGAGAGAGAGAGAGAGAGAGAGAGAGAGAGAGAGAGAGAGAGAGAGAGAGAGAGAGTGTAAATGTGACATTGCAAGAGCTTCTAAAGATTAAAAAAAATTATCCTTGAATCTTCTAAACTATTGTCAGGTGAAAATGAAAAGGTCAGATTTAAAGCTAGAAAGAGCAGATGGAAATATCACTGATTCAGAGAACGAGTCCAGCGGGAAAATTTCGGTCAGTTTTCACAATAAGAGAATGTTGCTCCCACACATTTGAAGAAGTGTGGTAATTATGACCAATATTACAGAGCTTTGCCTTTGTTCTGCTCTTACGCGAAGCAGTAATTGGAGGATTATGTTCATATAGTTCTACAATATTTTACTCGGATGCGGTCAAACAAGTCTACAATACTTAGTGGACTGTCGTAGCGTAATAGGTAGAATACTCGACACGGGAAATGATGAACCAGAGTTCGAACCCATCGTGAGGCGATAGGAAGGGCATTCAACCTATACTACCCCCCCTCAAGTCCATCTGATTCCACCCCCAAATGGGAACTCATAGTAATATAAAATGCAAAAATAAACAAGAAATAACTACAATATTTTTGGGAAAGAAATAAGTTAGGTAAAGGAATAGAGAATATTTTCCCATTTCAAATATACTTTTGTCCATTTCCATAATCATATTGTCTCTGTCAGAGTACACGGGAAATATAATCAACATTTTGGTCCAGTAATGCATAGCTAATGAAGCAAATTACGCGAACGCAATTATTTAGCCATCACAAAATAATTATCTTTGTGACATTCTAAGCTGGATCGAAGAACTACTCTTTGACAGAATCACTCTATGGTAAGGAGACTCAATGGCATTTCCCTCGCATTAGGTTACCCCTGTCACCTAAATAGGCCCCTTGAGTTCATCATTAGATAAATGGTGTCTATGGTAGAATAGAAACTTATTGAGCTCGGAGTTTGATAATGACTAAAATTTATAACAATTTTCATCCTAAGTATTATTATAATTATTATTATTATTATTATTATTATTATTATTATTATTATTATTATTATTATTATTATTATTATTATGAATCATCATCGTTATTATTATTTTATTATTATTACTATTATTATTATTATTATTATTATTATTATTATTATTATTATTATTATTATTATTATTATTATTATTAATATTATTGTTATTATTATTATTATTATTATTATTATTATTATTATTATTATTGTTATTATCATTATTATTATTATTATCATTTTTATTACTATTACTATTATTATTATCATTATTATTATCATTATTATTATTATTATTATTATTATTATTATTATTATTATTATTATTATTATTATTATTATTATTATTATTATTATTATTATTATTATTGTTATTATTATTATTGTTATTATTATTATTATTATTATTATTATTATTATTATTATTATTATTATTATTATTATTATTATTGTTATTATTATTGTTATTATCATTATCATTATTATTATTATTATTATTATTATTATTATTATTAATATTATTATTATTATCATTATTATTATTATTGCTGTTATTATTATTATTATCATTATTATTATTATTATTATTATTATTATTATTGTTATTATTATTATTATCATTATCATTATTATTATTATTATTATTATTACTATTATTATTATTATTATTATTATTATTATTATTATTATTATTATTATTATTATTATTATTATTATTATTAATAATATTCATCTGTTAATAAAAATGAGACCAATAAAAAAAAAAATATATATATATATATATATATATATATATATATATATATATATATATATATATATATATATATATATATATATATATATACTGCTGACCAACATTATTATATTACTTTTCATCTCCATAATCTCTCTCTCTCTCTCTCTCTCTCTCTCTCTCTCTCTCTCTCTCTCTCTCTCTCTCTCTCTCTCTCTCTCTCTCTCTCTTGTTCTCTTAAATTGTTATTTAACTATAATGTTGTAACAAATACTTCGCGGAAAGAATCATAAATTATTGAGAGAAAACTTCATTTGCCACACAATTTTATATCCAGGTAAAAAAAACCTACATTGACTGAAAAAAAAAAAATTTATGGATATTATATTACAGGCAAAATGTCTCTGAACAAACAACTCGCTTTTATAGAAATGTTTCCCATTAGCTTTATCTGGAGCGGGACAGATTTCACATG
>JAXCGZ010018023.1:0-12500 GCA_037179515.1 Halocaridina rubra | reverse complement strand
GTTTCGAAGTGATGATGTGAGCTTTAATTTCACATCAAGTGTAATTATATTGAAATATATCTCATTGACCTTATTATACATTGGTTTCTTCTGTTATGTAGTCCTTGGTTTTCATGGCACATAAAATCTTGTATCTTTTTAACATACAACTGATTTCAGCAATGGAATTACCTGACTGATAAGGAACCACTATTAAAACTCGCGATCATAATGAGCATGCCTTAATACTCCGTGTCGTTCTCTTTCTTTCGTCTTGATTTGCACCCTTAAAACGACAGTTGCTTTGATCTGCACATTGAGGTATGCTGTAACTTTCACAATCATGCTTCGTGGCCACTATTATACTTATAAATAGTTTCAAGACAGAGACACAGGTCATACGCCATAGCAACTATCTATCATACTTATAAATACTTACACGTGATACATTAGAAACAAAATTGTAGTACAGAGGCATCATTCATCAAAGCAAAAATTCACAAGCACACATAAAGCAACAGTCCTTAAGCCTACAGATCACACTTTCATTTGTCACAGTCAGAATAGGAGTCCCATAAGACAAAGGCTTCTTCAAGTAATTCAATAACCAAATATCCTGACAAAAATGTACAATTTTACCGGTGTATTCGTTCTTCTTCTTTCTTCTTTGTCACCTCCTACTAGTATAATATTACTTATGAGATAATGCACCTTCCAGAAGTGTTTTCAAGCTATTAAGAGTAGCTCTGGTTTCATCAGTAGGAGATATTTTTATTTCCAGGGACAGCTCTTCACTCTGAAATGATAACGTTAGAATTAGTATCCAGAAGTTATAATGTTAGGATTTTCATAGTCGCTGAAATCTAGCAGACATAAAACTTGAGGAAAATATAAAGGCATATTCAAGCCCAGATGGTTAAAGACATTCTGAATATGGCATTTTTTTTTCATTTGAATTTATAAAAAAGAAAATATATTAATGGCTTGATAAAAATTAGTGATTAATACTCACAGACAATTTTTACGACTCCCTCTTGATGAATTGAAAAGCGATGGTGAACTGATAGTAAATTTGTCTACACTTTGGTACGGGAAGGAACTTTCATATGGAGGCCATCATCTTCCTCGTCCTCCCAGTCATCCGAGACTCCCAAGTAGGGAGATTCTTGATCCATTTCGTACTGTTCATCCTCTGAAAAATGATATTTTTATCACTGTTGATAGAGATTATAATAACGGTAATAATAATAATAATAATAATAATAATAATAATAAGAAGAAGAAGAAGAAGAAGAAGAAGAAGAAGAAGAAGAAGAAGAAGAAGAAGAAGAAGAAGAAGAAGAAGAAGAAGAAAATAAAAAATATAATAATAATAATAATAATAATAATAATAATAATAATAATAATAATAATAATAATAATAATAATAATAATAGTTATTATTATTATTATTATTATTATTATTATTATTATTATTATTATTATTATTATTATTTATAACAGATTTAAACCACAATAAAAAAAATGAGCTAGTGAAGTGAATGAGCTTTTTGACACAATGTGGTATGTCAGTGGAGAAGGAAAGAGTGAGTGAAAGAAATTGGAATGCAAAGAGAGATTGTAATTATATGACGCAGGCCAAAGTGATTTTCCTCTCATGGGCTCAGTGATGTAAAGTGGGGCAAATGGGTGCGTAGGTTGGATGCCGCGAGATGGTGCAGTGGAGATCAACCTGTCACAGTTCCTAAGCTATGATAAAAGATTTTTGCCAATCCATATCACTATATGTTCTTAAGAGACTGGCTCTCATTACTAAGTAATACTTAAAGCAAGGAAAAAATATCACATGTGTAAAACAAATGGCTATGATATAATAGGAAGGCATGAAAAATACCCACCGTTTGCTAGAGGAGTCTTAGAATCAATATTATTGAGAGTTGGATCTTGCTGACGACGTCTCTCTGAAGGACCCCAATCTGGCGCTGTGCGACACAGTTGTTGAATACGCTGATGGAGAAAAGAAAACCACATGTTTACTCACGAAACTGAAGGCCACAGGGTTAGCTTAGGTATATAGAAACTGTAAATTAATAGCATGCTATGTGGAAGTCATGAAGTTCCAATACAGATATTTCTAAATGGTCCAAGCAAGGAGAAATATCCCTCACGTTTGCAGACATTATATAGAAGTAATAAATTCTGAAATCTAAAATCTAGAACTGAGCTTGGATATGATACTTTATGCTTGAAAGATGAATATGTAGAACTGCTTTGAGATACATTAAAAAAGAAATCTGGTTCTGGAGAGGATCTTTGACAGAAAAGTATACCGTCTGATCACCTGTCATGGCATTAAACCTCAATAAATTTCCACTAATGTACAATATACATTTCCAGGATTTCTATAATAATTGATTGCGTACTCTGAGAAAATATAGCCTTGTGAGAGCTATGTAATGCAGCAATAATTCTATGTGAACTGGGTTGAAGGCAATCATAAATATGGACAATCATAGCTAAACATTCCTCCTCAAATGTATTCTTCATGGCATGATTAATTACTTCTTCGACTGTTTGATATTCTGCTCACACCCGTTAATTCCTTGCATTCTTTTTTTACTATCAACGCATATTTTTCTTAGTGCCATTCCTTATGCTTTTCCTTATGGTTTCACCAATCCAAAATGACCTTACTACAATATACTGAACCATTATACCTACTTTTACAAGCTGTTAACATACGCAAGTGATGGCACTCAGTTGTGGCAAGTTTTCTTGACAAATTAACAAAAGTCGCAAAGAATTCAGATGCAGTCTCTTTACATTTAATCAGATTAAGAGTGTTCGCGAGTGGAGGGAATTTAAAAGAGTTCAGCTTACTCCGTAATTTGCTTTCAATGCGCTCTACCAAGTAATTACGCCATCAGTAACTTAATAAAATATCTGGGTCGGAAAATGGTAGTTTTGTAATATCATTCTAAGCATGTCCTGAAGTATAAGTGTTTAATGTTTATAGCTCTTCGATAATGGTCCAAAGAATAAAATACTTGAGAGCTTTTCTCTATGAAAAAAAAAAATTTCTCTTATATAAATACTAAGCTCTTGTGTGAAACGACTCTAGAGAGATGATCCCTTCACACAGGCACTCCCCATAATTTTTTTTTTTATCAAAGGGAACACTTCAACAAACATATATAAGATCTATACAGCTCAGACGCATGTTTATAATACAAAAAACAATACATTTGAAAGGAATCTGAAACTTACAGCTTTTAGTGGCCCACTCTTGCCCATGATCAGCCACAAGGCACGAACAGGTACAGCCATTATACACGAAAATGAAATCATCCAGCCAAGAATATCAGCCCACAATGGGTACTGGTAGTCACTGTACGACGAAGGTGAATAGTCAACAAAGGTGAAGATAAGAATAACCTGAAAAAAAAATTAAAGTAAAACATTTATACTACTACTACTACTACTACTACTACTACTACTACTACTACTACTACTACTACTACTACTACTACCACCACCACCACTGTTACCATGCACGTCACATGTCACAGATGAGAAAGGAGAGAATGCAAAATATAAAGATGGTTGGAGAGACTATAAAGAGATGATGAGGTCCAAAAGGATTTTTCTGCACCTGTTAACTGTAAACTGGGATAGGTGAGCGAGGGATACACACACACACACACACAGAGATATAGATATATATATATATATATATATATATATATATATATATATATATATATATATATGTGTGTGTGTGTGTGTGTGTGTGTGTGTGTGTGTGTGTGTGTGTGTGTGTGATTACCTAATTGTGTTTACGGGAAAGAGCCCAAAGCTCGTATCTTCCCGTCTCCTCATCGGTTCCATTTTATACTTAGTCATACTTATCATACCTGTCCTTAAAACTATGGATTGAGATAGCATTAACTACCTCCTTGCTTAGCCAATTCCAATTATCAACTACTCATACACTGAAAAAGTATTTCCTTACATCCTGCAAAGAAGTTTTCTTACCAAGCTTCAAACTATCACCTCTAGTTCTACAGCCAGCCATATCAAAATATCGATCCCTATCCACCCTATCATAACCATGAAGGAATTTAAAGACTGTCACCATATCCCCCCTCACTCTTCTAGCTTCGAGTGATGGTAAGTCTAATTCCCTCAGCCTCTCATCATAACTGAGATTGCGTATTTCTGGCACCAGTTTCGTGGCATGTCTTTGAACTTTTTCAAGCTTAGCTATGTGCTTTTGCAAGTGAGGATTCCAAAAGGGGGCTGCATATTCGAGTTTTGGCCTCACATAGGTTACATAAATATTTCTGAACATTTCCTTGTCCATGTGCCTGAAGGCTACCCTTACATTTGATAAGAATGCATATGCTGCCCTTACTACGCCATTTATATGTATTTCTGAAGACAAATCTGCCAGTATGTTTACTCCTAGATCTTGTGTGTGTGTGTGTGTGTGTGTGTGTGTGTGTGTGTGTGTGTGTGTGTGTGTGATTACCTAATTGTGTTTACGGGAAAGAGCCCAAAGCTCGTATCTTCCCGTCTCCTGATCGGTTCCATTTTATACTTTGTGTGTGTGTGTGTGATTACCTAATTGTGATTACCTAATTGTGTTTACGGGAAAGAGCCCAAAGCTCGTATCTTCCCGGCTCCTCATCGGTTCCATTTTATACTTAGTCATACTTATCATACCTGTCCTTAAAACTATGGATTGAGATACCATTAACTACCTCCTCGCTTAGCCAATTCCAATTATCAACTACTCTTACACTGAAAAAGTATTTCCTTACATCCTGCAAACAAGTTTTCTTACCAAGCTTCAAACTATCACCTCTAGTTCTAGAGCCAGCCATATCAAAATATCGATCCCTATCCACTCTATCATAACCATGAAGGAATTTAAAGACTGTCACCATATCCCCCCTCACTCTTCTAGCTTTGAGTGATGGCAAGTCTAATTCCCTCAGCCTCTCATCATAACTGAGATTGCGTATTTCTGGCACCAGTTTCGTGGCATGTCTTTGAACTTTTTCAAGCTTAGCTATGTGCTTTTTCAAGTGCGGATTCCAAAAGGGGGCTGCATATTCGAGTTTTGGCCTCACATAGGTTACATAAATATTTCTGAACAATTCCTTGTCCATGTGCCTGAAGGCTACCCTTACATTTGATAAGAATGCATATGCTGCCCTTACTATGCCATTTATTTGTATTTCTGGAGACAAATCTGCCACTATGTTTACTCCTAGATCTCTCTCATTTTCTGTCTCTTGAAGTTGTACTCCAGCCACCGAGTAGTCAAGCTTGGGCCTTCTTGCACTTGTACCCATTCTCATTACCTTACATTTTGAAGTATTGAATTTCATTAGCCACTTTTCTGACCACTCATGCAGATTATTTAGATCCTCCTGAAGTTCTCTACCATTGTTCTCGTTTTTTACTTTCTTCACAATCTTTGCATCATCTGCAAACATATTCATGAATGAATTTACAGACTCTGGTAGGTCATTTACATATACAAGGAACAAAAGTGGCCCTAAAACTGAACCCTGTGGAACTCCACTACTAACTCTTCTCCATTCAGACACTGAGTGTCTTACTCTAACCCTCTGTTCCCTTCCTTCTAAGTAAGTTTTTATCCATTCCAAAACATTTCCACCTATTCTAGCCATTGATTGCAGCTTCCTAATAAGTCTCTCATGTGGAACAGTGTCAAACGCTTTCTGGAAGTCTAGGAATATGCAATCTGCCCAGCCCTCTCTTTCCTGTAAGATTTGGCTTACCTCATCATAAAATTCTAATAAGTTTGTTACTGTTGATCTACCTTCTCTGAAGCCATGTTGCCTCACTGACAAAATGTTGAAGGATTCCAAGTGAAGAGAGATATGTTTCCTTAGTAGTTTCTCCATAACTTTGCAAACTATGCTGGTCAAGGAAACAGGTCTGTGATTACCTAATTGTGATTACCTAATTGTGTTTACGGGAAAGAGCCCAAAGCTCGTATCTTCCAGTCTCCTCATCGGTTCCATTTTATACTTAGTCATACTTATCGTACCTGTCCTTAAAACTATGGATGGAGATACCATTAACTACCTCCTCGCTTAGCCAATTCCAATTATCAACTACTCTTACACTGAAAAAGTATTTCCTTACATCCTGCAAAGAAGTTTTCTTACCAAGCTTCAAACTATCACCTCTAGTTCTAGAGCCAGCCATATCGAAATATCGATCCCTATCCACTCTATCATAACCATGAAGGAATTTAAAGACTGTCACAATATCCCCCCCTCACTCTTCTAGCTTCGAGTGATGGCAAGTCTAATTCCCTCAGCCTCTCATCATAACTGAGATTGCGTATTTCTGGCACCAGTTTCGTGGCATGTCTTTGAACTTTTTCAAGCTTAGCTATGTGCTTTTTCAAGTGCGGATTCCAAAAGGGGGCTGCATATTCGAGTTTTGGCCTCACATAGGTTACATAAATATTTCTGAACAATTCCTTGTCCATGTGCCTGAAGGCTACCCTTACATTTGATAAGAATGCATATGCTGCCCTTACTATGCCATTTATTTGTATTTCTGGAGACAAATCTGCCACTATGTTTACTCCTAGATCTCTCTCATTTTCTGTCTCTTGAAGTTGTACTCCAGCCACCGAGTAGTCAAGCTTGGGCCTTCTTGCACTTGTACCCATTCTCATTACCTTACATTTTGAAGTATTGAATTTCATTAGCCACTTTTCTGACCACTCATGTAGATTATTTAGATCCTCCTGAAGTTCTCTACTATTGTTCTCGTTTTTTACTTTCTTCACAATCTTTGCATCATCTGCAAACATATTCATGAATGAATTTACAGACTCTGGTAGGTCATTTACATATACAAGGAACAAAAGTGGCCCTAAAACTGAACCCTGTGGAACTCCACTACTAACTCTTCTCCATTCAGACACTGAGTGTCTTACTCTAACCCTCTGTTCCCTTCCTTCTAAGTAAGTTTTTATCCATTCCAAAACATTTCCACCTATTCTAGCCATTGATTGCAGCTTCCTAATAAGTCTCCCATGTGGAACAGTGTCAAACGCTTTCTGGAAGTCTAGGAATATGCAATCTGCCCAGCCCTCTCTTTCCTGTAAGATTTGGCTTACCTCATCATAAAATTCTAATAAGTTTGTTACTGTTGATCTACCTTCTCTGAAGCCATGTTGCCTCACTGACAAAAAGTTGAAGGATTCCAAGTGAAGAGAGATATGTTTCCTTAGTAGTTTCTCCATAACTTTGCAAACTATGCTGGTCAAGGAAACAGGTCTGTGATTACCTAATTGTGTTTACGGGAAAGAGCCCAAAGCTCGTATCTTCCCGTCTCCTCATCGGTTCCATTTTAGACTTAGTGATACTTATCGTACCTGTCCTTAAAACTATGGATTAAGATAGCATTAACTACCTCCTCGCTTAGCCAATTCCAATTATCAACTATTCTTACACTGAAAAAGTATTTCCTTACATCCTGCAAAGAAGTTTTCTTACCAAGCTTCAAACTATGACCTCTAGTTCTAGAGCCAGCCATATCGAAATATCGATCCCTATCCACTCTATCATAACCATGAAGGAATTTAAAGACTGTCACCATATCCCCCCTTACTCTTCTAGCTTCGAGTGATGGCAAGTCTAATTCCCTCAGCCTCTCATCATAACCGAGATTGCGTATTTCTGGCACCAGTTTCGTGGCATGTCTTTGAACTTTTTCAAGCTTAGCTATGTGCTTTTTCAAGTGCGGATTCCAAAAGGGGGCTGCATATTCGAGTTTTGGCCTCACATAGGTTACATAAATATTTCTGAACATTTCCTTGTCCATGTGCCTGAAGGCTACCCTTACATTTGATAAGAATGCATATGCTGTCCTTACTACGCCATTTCTATGTATTTCTGGAGACAAATCTGCCAGTATGTTTACTCCTAGATCTCTCTCATTTTCTGTCTCTTGAAGTTGTACTCCAGCCACCGAGTAGTCAAGCTTGGGCCTTCTTGCACTTGTACCCATTCTCATTACCTTACATTTTGAGGAATTGAATTTCATTAGCCACTTTTCTGACCACTCATGCAGATTATTTAGATCCTCCTGAAGTTCTCTACCATTGTTCTCGTTTTTTACTTTCTTCACAATCTTTGCATCATCTGCAAACATAGTCATGAATGAATTTACAGACTCTGGTAGGTCATTTACATATACAAGGAACAAAAGTGGTCCTAAAACTGAACCCTGTGGAACTCCACTACTAACTCTTCTCCATTCAGACACTGAGTGTCTTACTCTAACCCTCTGTTCCCTTCCTTCTAAGTAAGTTTTCATCCATTCCAAAACATTTCCACCTATTCTACCCATTGAGTGCAGCTTCCTAATAAGTCTCCCATGTGGAACAGTGTCAAACGCTTTCTGGAAGTCTAGGAATATGCAATCTGCCCAGCCCTCTCTTTCCTGTAAGATTTGGCTTACCTCATCATAAAATTCTAATAAGTTTGTTACTGTTGATCTACCTTCTCTGAAGCCATGTTGCCTCACTGACAAAAAGTTGAAGGATTCCAAGTGAAGAGAGATATGTTTCCTTAGTAGTTTCTCCAGAACTTTGCAAACTATGCTGGTCAAGGAAACTGGTCTATAGTTCAGAGCCGTATCCCTCCTTCCCGTGTGTGTGTGTGTGTGTGTGTGTGTGTGTGTGTGTGTGTGTGTGTGTGTGTGTGTGTGTGTGTGTGTGTGTGTGTGTGTGTGATTACCTAATTGTGATTACCTAATTGTGTTTACGGGAAAGAGCCCAAAGCTCGTATCTTCCCGTTTCCTCATCGGTTCCATTTTAGACTTAGTCATACTTATCGTACCTGTCCTTAAAACTATGGATTGAGATAGCATTAACTACCTCCTCGCTTAGCCAATTCCAATTATGAACTACTCTTACACTGAAAAAGTATTTCCTTACATCCTGCAAACAAGTTTTCTTACGAAGCTTCAAACTATCACCTCTAGTTCTAGAGCCAGCCATATCGAAATATCGATCCCTATCCACTCTATCATAACCATGAAGGAATTTAAAGACTGTCACCATATCCCCCCTTACTCTTCTAGCTTCGAGTGATGGCAAGTCTAATTCCCTCAGCCTCTCATCATAACCGAGATTGCGTATTTCTGGCACCAGTTTCGTGGCATGTCTTTGAACTTTTTCAAGCTTAGCTATGTGCTTTTTCAAGTGCGGATTCCAAAAGGGGGCTGCATATTCGAGTTTTGGCCTCACATAGGTTACATAAATATTTCTGAACATTTCCTTGTCCATGTGCCTGAAGGCTACCCTTACATTTGATAAGAATGCATATGCTGTCCTTACTACGCCATTTATATGTATTTCTGGAGACAAATCTGCCAGTATGTTTACTCCTAGATCTCTCTCATTTTCTGTCTCTTGAAGTTGTACTCCAGCCACCGAGTAGTCAAGCTTGGGCCTTCTTGCACTTGTACCCATTCTCATTACCTTACATTTTGAGGTATTGAATTTCATTAGCCACTTTTCTGACCACTCATGCAGATTATTTAGATCCTCCTGAAGTTCTCTACCATTGTTCTCGTTTTTTACTTTCTTCACAATCTTTGCATCATCTGCAAACATATTCATGAATGAATTTACAGACTCTGGTAGGTCATTTACATATACAAGGAACAAAAGTGGCCCTAAAACTGAACCCTGTGGAACTCCACTACTAACTCTTCTCCATTCAGACACTGAGTGTCTTACTCTAACCCTCTGTTCCCTTCCTTCTAAGTAAGTTTTTATCCATTCCAAAACATTTCCACCTATTCTAGCCATTGAGTGCAGCTTCCTAATAAGTCTCCCATGTGGAACAGTGTCAAACGCTTTCTGGAAGTCTAGGAATATGCAATCTGCCCAGCCCTCTCTTTCCTGTAAGATTTGGCTTACCTTATCATAAAATTCTAATAAGTTTGTTACTGTTGATCTATCTTCTCTGAAGCCAAGTTGCCTCACTGACAAAAAGTTGAAGGATTCCAAGTGAAGAGAGATATGTTTCCTTAGTAGTTTCTCCATAACTTTGCAAACTATGCTGGTCAAGGAAACTGGTCTATAGTTCAGAGCCGTATCCCTCCTTCCCGTGTGTGTGTGTGTGTGTGTGTGTGTGTGTGTGTGTGTGTGTGTGTGTGTGTGTGTGTGTGTGTGTGTGTGTGTGTGTGTGTGTGTGTGTGTGTGTGATTACCTAATTGTGATTACCTAATTGTGTTTACGGGAAAGAGCCCAAAGCTCGTATCTTCCCGTCTCCTGATCGGTTCCATTTTAGACTTAGTGATACTTACCGTACCTGTCCTTAAAACTATGGATTGAGATACCATTAACTACCTCCTCGCTTAGCCAATTCCAATTATCAACTACTCTTACACTGAAAAAGTATTTCCTTACATCCTGCAAACAAGTTTTCTTACGAAGCTTCAAACTATCACCTCTAGTTCTAGAGCCAGCCATATCGAAATATCGATCCCTATCCACTCTATCATAACCATGAAGGAATTTAAAGACTGTCACCATATCCCCCCTTACTCTTCTAGCTTCGAGTGATGGCAAGTCTAATTCCCTCAGCCTCTCATCATAACCGAGATTGCGTATTTCTGGCACCAGTTTCGTGGCATGTCTTTGAACTTTTTCAAGCTTAGCTATGTGCTTTTTCAAGTGCGGATTCCAAAAGGGGGCTGCATATTCGAGTTTTGGCCTCACATAGGTTACATAAATATTTCTGAACATTTCCTTGTCCATGTGCCTGAAGGCTACCCTTACATTTGATAAGAATGCATATGCTGTCCTTACTACGCCATTTATATGTATTTCTGGAGACAAATCTGCCAGTATGTTTACTCCTAGATCTCTCTCATTTTCTGTCTCTTGAAGTTGTACTCCAGCCACCGAGTAGTCAAGCTTGGGCCTTCTTGCACTTGTACCCATTCTCATTACCTTACATTTTGAGGTATTGAATTTCATTAGCCACTTTTCTGACCACTCATGCAGATTATTTAGATCCTCCTGAAGTTCTCTACCATTGTTCTCGTTTTTTACTTTCTTCACAATCTTTGCATCATCTGCAAACATATTCATGAATGAATTTACAGACTCTGGTAGGTCATTTACATATACAAGGAACAAAAGTGGCCCTAAAACTGAACCCTGTGGAACTCCACTACTAACTCTTCTCCATTCAGACACTGAGTGTCTTACTCTAACCCTCTGTTCCCTTCCTTCTAAGTAAGTTTTTATCCATTCCAAAACATTTCCACCTATTCTAGCCATTGAGTGCAGCTTCCTAATAAGTCTCCCATGTGGAACAGTGTCAAACGCTTTCTGGAAGTCTAGGAATATGCAATCTGCCCAGCCCTCTCTTTCCTGTAAGATTTGGCTTACCTTATCATAAAATTCTAATAAGTTTGTTACTGTTGATCTATCTTCTCTGAAGCCAAGTTGCCTCACTGACAAAAAGTTGAAGGATTCCAAGTGAAGAGAGATATGTTTCCTTAGTAGTTTCTCCATAACTTTGCAAACTATGCTGGTCAAGGAAACTGGTCTATAGTTCAGAGCCGTATCAGTCCTTCCCGTGTGTGTGTGTGTAATTACCTAATTGTGATTACCTAATTGTGTTTACGGGAAAGAGCCCAAAGCTCGTATCTTCCCGTCTCCTGATCGGTTCCATTTTTAGACTTAGTGATACTTATCGTACCTGTCCTTAAAACTATGGATTGAGATACCATTAACTACCTCCTCGCTTAGCCAATTCCAATTATCAACTACTCTTACACTGAAAAAGTATTTCCTTACATCCTGCAAACAAGTTTTCTTACGAAGCTTCAAACTATGACCTCTAGTTCTAGAGCCAGCCATATCGAAATATCGATCCTTATCCACTCTATCATAACCATGAAGGAATTTAAAGACTGTCACCATATCCCCCCTCACTCTTCTAGCTTCGAATGATGGCAAGTCTAATTCCCTCAGCCTCTCATCATACCCGAGATTGCATATTTCTGGCACCAGTTTCGTGGCATGTCTTTGAACTTTTTCAAGCTTAGCTATGTGCTTTTTCAAGTGCGGATTCCAAAAGGGGGCTGCATATTCGAGTTTTGGCCTCACATAGGTGTGTGTGTGTGTGTGTGTGTGTGTGTGTGTGTGTGTGTGTGTGTGTGTGTGTGTGTGTGTGTGTGTGTGTGTGTGTGTGTGTGTGATTACCTAATTGTGATTACCTAATTGTGTTTACGGGAAAGAGCCCAAAGCTCGTATCTTCCCGTCTCCTGATCGGTTCCATTTTTAGACTTAGTGATACTTATCGTACCTGTCCTTAAAACTATGGATTGAGATAGCATTAACTACCTCCTCGCTTAGCGAATTCCAATTATCAACTACTCTTACACTGAAAAAGTATTTCCTTACATCCTGCAAACAAGTTTTCTTACGAAGCTTC
>JAXCGZ010018022.1:7500-29597 GCA_037179515.1 Halocaridina rubra | reverse complement strand
ACACACACCTACCAAAGTAGGTGTAATTCATGCCAGAGAGAAATGGTTCGATAATGGGTGTAAAAGAGCTAAGGAGTGGAGAGACAAATGCTGGAAAAGGTATAGGAGGAGAAAAAACATAAATGCCTGGCAAGCCTACAAAAGAGCAAGAAATGACTACCTAAGTAAAAGGAGAGAGGCAGAGAGAGATTATGAGAGGGACATCACCAGGAAGGCTAAAGAAAATCCCAAGCTTTTCCACAGCTTTATCAGAGGAAAACTGAAGGTAAAAGAACAGGTTTTAAGGCTAAAGAGAGCGGATGGAAGCATCACTGAGACGGACGAAGAGATCTGCAAAGAATTGAACAAGGAGTTTCAGTCAGTATTTACAGTAGAAAATACCCCACCCCCTCAGATTGCAGTGATAGAAGCTCAAGGGCCGGTATTAGAGAACATCAACCTTACAGCCACAGAGGTATGCAAAGCGCTGATGGATTTAGATGTTCATAAAGCTACAGGTCCTGATGACATATCCCCTCATGTGCTTAAAAAATGTGCAAACACAATATCAGTGGCACTAAGTATCATATTTAAGGAGTCACTGGAGTCGGGGGAGATTCCAAGATGCCGGAAACAAGCAAATGTGATACCTATCTTCAAAAAGGGAAGGAGGGATACGGCTCTGAACTATAGACCAGTTTCCTTGACCAGCATAGTTTGCAAAGTTGTGGAGAAACTACTAAGGAAACATATCTCTCTTCACGTGGAATCCTTCAACTTTTTGTCAGTGAGGCAACATGGCTTCAGAGAAGGTAGATCAACAGTAACAAACTTATTAGAATTTTATGATGAGGTAAGCCAAATCTTACAGGAAAGAGAGGGCTGGGCAGATTGCATATTCCTAGACTTCCAGAAAGCGTTTGACACTGTTCCACATGGGAGACTTATTAGGAAGCTGCACTCAATGGCTAGAATAGGTGGAAATGTTTTGGAATGGATAAAAACTTACTTAGAAGGAAGGGAACAGAGGGTTAGAGTAAGACACTCAGTGTCTGAATGGAGAAGAGTTAGTAGTGGAGTTCCACAGGGTTCAGTTTTGGGGCCACTTTTGTTCCTTGTATATGTAAATGACCTACCAGAGTCTGTAAATTCATTCATGAATATGTTTGCAGATGATGCAAAGATTGTGAAGAAAGTAAAAAACGAGAACAATGGTAGAGAACTTCAGGAGGATCTAAATAATCTGCATGAGTGGTCAGAAAAGTGGCTAATGAAATTCAATACCTCAAAATGTAAGGTAATGAGAATGGGTACAAGTGCAAGAAGGCCCAAGCTTGACTACTCGGTGGCTGGAGTACAGCTTCAAGAGACAGAAAATGAGAGAGATCTAGGAGTAAACATACTGGCAGATTTGTCTCCAGAAATACATATAAATGGTGTAGTAAGGGCAGCATATGCATTCTTATCAAATGTAAGGGTAGCCTTCAGGCACATGGACAAGGAAATGTTCAGAAATATTTATGTAACCTATGTGAGGCCAAAACTCGAATATGCAGCCCCCTTTTGGAATCCGCACTTGAAAAAGCACATAGCTAAGCTTGAAAAAGTTCAAAGACATGCCACGAAACTGGTGCCAGAAATACGCAATCTCAGTTATGATGAGAGGCTGAGGGAATTAGACTTGCCATCACTCGAAGCTAGAAGAGTAAGGGGGGGATATGGTGACAGTCTTTAAATTCCTTCATGGTTATGATAGAGTGGATAGGGATCGATATTTCGATATGGCTGGCTCTAGAACTAGAGGTCATAGTTTGAAGCTTCGTAAGAAAACTTCTTTGCAGGATGTAAGGAAATACTTTTTCAGTGTAAGAGTAGTTGATAATTGGAATTCGCTAAGCGAGGAGGTAGTTAGTGCTATCTCAATCCATAGTTTTAAGGACAGGTACGATAAGTATCACTAAGTCTAAAATGGAACCGATGAGGAGACGGGAAGATACGAGCTTTGGGCTCTTTCCCGTAAACACAATTAGGTAATCACAATTAGGTAATCACACACACACACACACACACACATATATATATATATATATAATATATATATATATATATATATATATATATATATATATATATATATGTGTGTGTGTGTGTGTGTGTTTCTGTTTTACGTCATGGACTCCCTTTTCTACCAAGGGCTAGGACTGTTGCCTTCTTGCGAAGGACTTTTCTTTTTTGGCAGATGTAATCATTATCCTGAGTGCATGCCCTTGCTAACCTCAGACCGTGACGGGGCGCAAACCTTCGACCTGCCGCCTCAGAGTCGCGAACGCTACCGCATATATATATATATATATATATATATATATATATATATATATATATATATATATATATATATATATATATATATATATATATATATATATATATATATATATATATATATATATATATATATATATATATATATATATATATATATATATATATATATATATATATATATATATATATATATATATATATATATATATATATATATATATATATATATATATATATATATATATATATATATATATATATATATATATATATAGAGAGAGAGAGAGAGAGAGAGAGAGAGAGAGAGAGAGAGAGAGAGAGAGAGAGAGAGAGAGAGAGAGAGAGAGAGAGAGTCTTTATTCCACAAAGTACACAGTCGGTATTTCTAACAATTTAGGGTAGAGAATTACCTCTTTGAGAGACCTTTTCAACAAATTCAAGTGAAAGAATACCTGTATGAGGACATAATTTAGAATAGTTTTCCTTTTTTTTCAGTAACACTCAAGGAATGTGTACAGAAAATATTTGAACTTGCTATTAGAATACTGTTAGATACTGAATATTCATTTATTGAATCCCCCCAATAAACTTACTTAATAATTATACAGAAATAAAGCAATACGGACATGAATAGTTTTTCGGTAATACTAAATACTAAAATAACACGAAAATATTAACTCCCACGCCTCTATTTAGAGGTTTAATAATGGATATTCTCGCCTTATCAGCGTTTTAGATCTTTTTACAATGTATTTTTTGATCATTTCATTGGTGCTGTGTATTTATTTTCCTAAAATACATCAAACTAACAAGCATATAAAGAAAGAAGAAAATTATACTATCAAAATGTTCAAAGTAATTACTATACATATTTGTGACACATGTGCACATTAGAACATGGATTAATAGAAGAAGACGCAAACAACGAAAAAGAATTTGCTCATTTCTGTTTGTAAACAAACTAGTGTTATAGTTGACGTGCTTAACAGTGGCTTAGAAAATACCAATCACTCGACACGAAATATTGAAAAAAGAGGTATTGGGTAATTTTACGTTAATAAATTTGGGTAAATTTTTAGAAGAAGGGATTATAAGTGTCGAAAAAACACATTTTTTGGTATGTCCTAATCCAACCTAACATAACGGGTAAATTATTATTGTCTTGGTGAGATCAATTATTCTGTTTATATAAAAAAGCCATATTTCATTAATCCCCATAATTAAAATAATACCATGGGCAAATGTTTACTTTCACACTTATAGAGAAAAGTATTCACTTAAAATTTATTAGGTTACCTTTGGCAATATAGTACTGTACTTCTGTCTCAATTTTTTTGCAACTCTCAAAGAGACACTGATATATATCATGTGTGCTTAATTAGTCGATTTGTTTTACCAATTCCTAATATCTTCATTTTGAAAATTCCATTGCTGGTGCAAACCTGCTGTAAGTGCACCAAATATTGGTGTCAAACTACCTCCTCTAATCGTCAGAAAGTTTCAGTCTACTAATGTGATGCTTTTAAAGACTTTGCTCTTATTACTATGCTACAAATTATTCGTCCACAGTTTGCCAGTGAGAGATCTCTTACAGCTACTACTACTCAAAAAAAGGTCCTGTAGTAAATTTTTTTTAGGGATGATAAGTATGGAGAAAAACTTTGTTACCGCCATATTTCTAGGTCTTCATTTATATGACTGTTCTCTCACTCTGCTCTTTTCTTATCATTCTCTTTTACTGCCTTGTCCTTAAGCTACTGATTTTTCTCATGTTTTCTTGGTGCCTGGGTCAGATAAGAACAGCTTACTTTCCCTGTCCCGATCACACACTAAATTAAAACTCGAGCACCCTGGGGTTACTATTCTTTATAAGATCCAATGACATTTGCAGATGCCAAGGATTTTCTTCTTAAAAGAATTACCATTTTAATCTTGTGATTTTTAAAGTCCAGTTATTGCTTGAAATAACTTTCAAATGCTTTTCTCAAGATTAAATTGTGCTTGAATGTGATTCTCTTCAATTCTATAAGTTTCTTAATCTCCTCAGTTTTGGACTGGAATTAGATATGATTGGCTTTTAAGGAGATGAAACCAGTTTTTTTAATCATCTCATTCAGTGTGGGCTTTCAGAATACACATTAACTTACTTGACATTTAAAAAACTAAAGTACAGGGGGTTCTCCGTTTACAATGTCCTCGAGTTACGATGTTTTGTGGTGACAACGCATCTACCATAAATTATTATTATTATTATTTTTTTTTTAATTCTGGCTTGTATTAGGTCTCCCAAGCGTAAAGCAGATTCTTCAGATGGCAAGAAAAGGAAAGCTGTTACCATGGAAGTGAAATTAGTGATAGTAAAATGCATAGATAAGGGAGAAATTCTACTGTTGTATTAGCATAGGTGCTTATTTAGGTGTGTTCTGACTTACACTGAAATTCAGGTAACATAACTTTTCAGGAACAGAACTATGGCTTAAGGTGAGGACCCCCTGTATTGTTGAGATGTTTGTACATTTTGTTCAAGTATAGGAACTTACAGCTAAAATGGCTTCTCTGAAGAGTATAGAGGTTAACTTACCATGTTGATAGAAAAGCATATATATATGCTTTTTATTACTTAACATAGTTAGCAATGAAATTAAAGCAGAAATTACTAATTTTTTCAGGTTTGAGTGTCCAGCTATTAATTGCTGGCAGTGCAGATCACGAAAGCATAAAACCAAACTTAGTCAGATAATATGGCTTCAGCAGATGATAGTTTTGACCAGGTAAACGAAATGCTTTAACTCTCCCTCTCTCCCATATATATATATATATATATATATATATATATATATATATATATATATATATATATATATATATATATATATATATATATATATATTTGCAGTTTTTAGTATTGCAATTGCAGTTCCTTGTTAAAACTGCTCTTTTGTACCTAATAATCAAATATATATACATTTGTAAGGAGAGAGAAAAAAAAAGGCATATTCCCAGTATGTATCCATGTTACTTTTACTAATAGTTTGAGGAAGAAGAAGCAGGAGAGGCTCCTGCTGAGACTACCATATCTTCTGGGACGGGAGGAAGGAAGCGACTCTTCTCAAAGGAATTACGTTGCATGATGTATGGCTTTGGAGATGATCAAAATCCTTATACTGAAAGTGTAGATCTGTTAGAAGATTTAGTTCTGGAGTTTATTACCCAAATGGTAAGTTTGGTGTAACTTTGTTAGTTTACCATACCCTTGAGTATAATATTATATATTTCTCTATTAATCTGATAAAGTCATCATTCTCGTATTTAATGACCCTGACAGGTGTCAGTGAGGAATAATTTATTCATCTTTATTGAATTACTGTATACATTTAAATATTAATCTATTTAATTCATCTCTCTCTGACAAATGTCGATAACACAAAATTCTATGAGATCAGGGTAAAGTTTCATATACTGTATTTGTTTACACATGGGCTCGATATCGTGTGTGTGTTTGTTTTAAGAAGACATGCATGAGGATGACTCTAAGCATATGATTACTATTAAAGAGAATCAGAGGCATATTTTGTTAAATTGTTTCTATGGTTTTGGCCATCCTCTTCTTACAAGCAAAAGGTAATATGGTATGGGGTAAACTCCCATTTATTTTGAAATATATGTGGGTATTTCTTAACTAGGTTGTATGCGTCTATCGTTCACCATAAAATGTAAAAATTTTTTTAAAGGAATAGTTTTCCTTTCTGTATTAGGTTCATTATTCGATTGCCAGTACAACACTTTTCATGCTGCTTAACAGAGTTAGCACTTAAGCTATTAAATAAATTTGAGATTCTTCTACCATCTAAATGAAGGACATATATAATCTTGCTTTCATTTTCTATCTTCACAACCTTTTGTTTCTGTAGTTATTGTAATGAAATTTTCATATGCAGACGCAACGAGCAATGGAGGTTGGACGGTCTGGACGTGTCCAGGTCGAGGATGTTTTGTATTTAGTCAAGAAGGATAAAAGAAAGTATGCTCGTGTTCATGACCTCCTCAATATGAATGAAGAACTCAAGAAAGCTAGAAAAGCATTCGATGAAGTTAAATATGCTGGAATGTAACATTAGCATCACCATTAGACATTTTATTTGAAATATATTTTGTACACTGATTTAGTAATACTTAAGAATATATTTATATATCTTATGGTACAAGAAGTCAGAAAATATTTAAAGCACTTGTCATTACAGCTATTTTTTTTGTTTGAACTTAAAATGAATTGGATGTTCTTGAAATGGTAACATAATGTTGCTAATGTATTTTTATTTTCATAATTCTCAGCTGCATATGTGCAGATGAATTCTCCGATATCCTCTTCAGATATCTTTCTATAGCTTTAGGGTATACATCAGAGTCGAGTTTTTACATTAGAAATACATAGAATGAAACTTCAATTTTTTTTACTTAAAACGCTACGTAAAATCCAGTAGTCTATGTTTGATTCATATTCTCTTGATGAATCTTGGATAGATAACATACTAAAATGCCCCGTACATCCTGAAAATATTGAGACTCTCATGTCCCCTACCATCAAAAGTAGCTACTGGGAAAATCCACACAACTTAGCAACAGCTGTGTCGCTCCACATACTGGGGTCAGTACGATGTTTTGTTTTAATCTTTTAAAAACAAATGGATAAAAGTTACTGTGAATGCTGCTAACATTAACAGTAACACTCTCTATCTCCGTTTCTCTTTACTTTATGTATTCTTTGTGCCCAGGCCCGATGAGGGCTGTTTTATTTTCTAATCTTTTTTGGCCCGTCCTGGTGTCAAAAAAAAAGAAAAGAATAATAATAATAAATACTAATACTAATAATAGAGACGAATGGCTTGAGTGTCTCAGTTTAATCAGTTACTATTTCCACAAATATGCCAACCTTTGTCTAAATTTATTATATCTTTTTCTCCTCGCAAATTTAATATGTACGAAAAAAGGCACTGCATGCCAATCGTTCAGTTTGCCACTCTTTCTTTTTCTAAAGCAATTAGCTGCATTTGTAAGTTCTCCTGGGTCATCCGCTCTCATAAAAACATAATATCATTATAATACTAGTAAAGAATTTCTTATGTATGTCTACCTTAGAGAAATAATATATTGCATGCACTCTTACACTTCATTATAATTATTCTAAGCAATGTTAATTCTCTTGTATACATATTGTAAGAATGCCCTGTGTATTCCTTATGAAATGAAGGCAGTTTTAATTAATGGTCTTTCTCTTTCCCTCTAGGCATGATTTAAAGTATGTGGGAGGTTATATGCAAAGTATTCACACTTCTAAGTAAGGGTCCTGACTTTTAAGTGAATTCAGACTTACGCGGCTAGTGGTGGAATGAATTGTTCGCATAACATGCGAGATGACTATATTGTGTTGTACATGAAAATATGGTATTTCACATGGTAAATGATTCTTACAGTCTTGATGTACAATTCTGAAAGACGTAAAAATGTTGAGTGTTGAAATGCTAATAAAAACTAGAGTGAAGCACTTTTTATTAGGAATATATTTTCAATACAAATTCTTAACAATAAAGTCTGAATACATAATAACAAATATCAGGGAGAAGTTTTATATTAGAAGGTAACAGCATTTGTATTCTTATTTTCTTTCTATAGAGCTGCTAACACAATTAACAAACTATTTTTCTGATCAGTTCAAACTTTGTCCATCCAACATGCATGAATATATGAAAGGCGGTGTGCTTGTTCAAGGTTATAAATTTGAAAGATTCTCTCCAATGATGGCTCTCTTTTCTATATTTCACATTTCAAAGAAATAAACATAAGTTTCAATGCCCTGTCCTTCACTTGGAATAACACAAGTACTTGCACACTGACGAAAACAAGGATGATTTGCTTTTCCCATAATCAACAATAATTCAAGACCTTGAGAGTTCTTATAGCAGAAAAGTTATTTTTCTGCATTCCAATAGCAATGGAAAAACATTTCATACATTCCAGGCAAAACCATAATGCAATGAGGTTTTTATCTTTAATACAGATTCTAATTAATCTGGAATGTTAATGCTGCCAAAATACAATAAATTTACCTACACACAAGACAAAAATAAAGCACCAACATTTGATATAATGCACGGTAATTAAAATGCAAGATATGCTGGTGGTCACTTACAAGTAAACAGTCAAGCTAATACTATTTACACCAACTTGTTTCACTTTATGACCTAAATTTTTTGAAAAGATAATGTAAGTGCTCTTTCTTTGACCCTCTTCTCTTCTCACCATACACTGAATCATCAGCTCCTGACATAGAGCTCATATTTCCCACTCTTCTGTGAGAGCCTCCGGCTCTGTCAACTAGTACACCTTCTTCATACATGTCTGATTCTGAAGCAGCCAGAATCTGTTCTAAAAGATGAACCTGCTCTTCCTTAGTCTGGTAATGAAGTTGCTCCTCATCCATACCTATCAACTGGCTCGGAGTAATGACACGATAAGCGTACCCTTGGTTAATGAGGAAACTCTGCCTCTTTCGAGAATATCCCATTTCCCTTGTGTCTTGAGACAAGAGAGCATAAAAAAAGGCATTGTAATTCTCAGCAACAGCTCCTTTTTTGGCCCGGAGGATACGTCCCAATCTTTGGGCTTCTTGGCGACGAGATCCACCTTGAGAAGATATCTCAATGAGCACATTGGCTTCAGGAATGTCAAAAGAAGTGTCAGCAACACGACTGAAGAAGATAGTGTTCACTTTGGGATTCAGCTTAAAGTTCTGAATAATGGTCATTCTCTCTTTCTGGTTAGTCTTACCACATATGTACATCTTCTGCATGGTTTTTGCATAATGGATAAGTGCAAATACTTCATCTATAAACACAATGATCTTGTCGTTTCTGTTTTCATGGTACTTAATTAAAAATTCGCAGGTTCTGAACTTGTTAGGATTCATACCACACAGCAGTTTTATTTTCTGATCAGAGACTTTACCATTAAGATACTCTCTATAAAATTCTGGGGTCATGGGACACCACACCTCTGCACATTGTACTTTGGCAATGTAACCATCCTTCTGCAATTCCAACCAATTTGCCTCATACAATTTTGGACCAATTAGAAAGTTTAGATCAGCAATTTTGTCATCTTCACGTACCAGGGTTGCAGTTAAGCCGAGTTTACAGTGAGACTGTACGATAGTGAGGACCCGTCTGAACATCTTCGCTGGAATTGTGTGCACTTCATCAAGAACCATTATACCCCACTCTTGTTCTTTCAACCAATTCATAGTCTGCTCAGCCTCATAAGCTCTTTTCTGATTGTGGGAAATCATCGCATAAGTAGTCACTAAGATGCTAGCATTAAAGGGTTTATCTTTTGCATCAGAAGTGAACCTGCAGATCATATCATCCGTTGCTGTCGACCACATCTTGAACTGCTGTTTCCACTGTTCAACAGATACTGAAGAATTACAAAGAACTAAAGCCTTTTTATTAACTGTACAACATGCAGTCACACCTACTAAACTCTTGCCAGCACCGCAAGGAAGGACAATAATACCAGACCTGGCTCTGCCATTACCAAACATTTTCCTCAAGCTTTTCTCCTGATAAGGACGCAACACCGCAGAGGGCTTGAGATCAATCTTTATAGATTCATTAACAGTGTCATTCTTAAAGTCATATTCAGCAAGCAGGGGGAAATCCAGTCCAATACAAGTTTTTTGCAATTGCTCTATTCTATCCTGATTAACTTCAAATGAAACCGTATGGCTGGCTTTTTCGTCATCCTCTTCATCGTCGGCCTTATCAAGCTTTTCATATAAATCGTTTATATCTTCGGGGACCACGGTTCCTCCATTTTTGGAATCTTTACTGGTCTCCTCCCCCTCAGCTTTCCCATTTGTAATGTCTGTACCACCAGCCATTTGAGCCTGATGGCTTGTAAACATAATAGCTTGAGATTTCTGTTTCTCAGAGCTGAAAACACCATCTTCTGGTCTTAACATGCATTCCTGTATGGCTTTATGCTTAATAAGTCTTTGAATGACGTCTGGGTAATCACTTTCCACATAATAACGATTTTTTTTGAGAACTAACTTCACCTTCCCATAAGAAAGAGTGCAACTCTGAATGAATTCACAAATGCCAAGAGGTAATGTGGTCTTACATAGTCTCCGCAGGTATTCAATGATATCGTGTGTTTGCATGCCAACGCTGACGGCTGCATATAAAGAATACGCTGTTAATTTGTATTCATGAATGAATTCAGGACGACATACAGGCTCTGCTATGGTTATTAAGAAGTCCTTTGCATGTTGATATACGGGGGAATAACTCTCCAGAAAAATGTGACCATTCGGAGCAATCCATAAAGGGCGATGGCTGTAATCATCTCTAAGTTCAAGTTGCGTTCGAAAATCAAATGCTCCATATTGATCTTTGGGTGTTGACTGCTCTCCTTTTTCCTGAGACCAAACACAACATATTAGATATGCAGTACAAACAATAATTAAAAAATTACTTCATACAGTATCTGAAGTTCTACATTACTTCAGCTAAATGAAACCAGTCGGAGAGGAATAGCCTTTATGTTTAGTCACAAGCAAGTCTGACATATAACAGTCTTCTAAAATATGTATGACATTAGTTGGCAAGTTATTACTGTAGCTCAGATCTTCAAGTGTTCCCGATGCAGCTTAAAGTGTTTAAGTACTAATGAAAAGATAAATGTTCTTTGACATCTTGAGTTCAGTACTAAGTAAGAGCCAGTAATACATTAATACCAATTATGTTTGACATGCAGTATACAAAAAGACTGAGGGCACTTACTTCTACATTCCTTTTTGAAGCCTGAGGAACACCTTCCAATTCTTCACCCTCATCATCATCTGAATAGGTCTCATCTTGCCTTTTATTTTTATTTTTTTTTGGCATCTGAAAAAATGCATCATCATACTTCAGAACAGCTAAAGCTCAAGCAAGCTGAAAGTGTTTATATTAAATAAAGTTGATCTATTATGACAGATAACAATAGTTAAACTTATCGAGGAAAGTCAGAGCAAATTTTCTAAATTTTAATGTCACTATTAAACCGAATATGGGGGTGGACACAGACATATTGGAGGTGGGGACTTAAAGATGGATATCCTTCCTAATGCCCTACGGTTGGCTCGATTGATGGTCTGTCACCTCCTGGTTGAGTATTCTAAGACTACACTACCATGGTCTCCTGACGAGAGTTAGTGATAATGAAATACAATATTCCAAATGGTAGATCAGTATGTATGTCAAGTGCTCTTCATCAACAAGCTGATATTCTAAAATGAATATCATATCATCACCTCCTTTACAATATACATATACAGTAAATACTATTTGCTAGTGAAGCATAGAACTTATTTATTTATCATTTACGTCTGTCACAATTAGTCCCTATTTGAATGAGGATGGACACACAAAAGTTGCAGCTGGGGATTAAGGCTCAATAGCCTTCCTAACGCCCAGCAGTGGGATTGAACCTGGCTTAGTCAGGCTTGTCACTTCACGAATTGCTCGCTCCACCACTGAGCTACCATGGCCCTTTGTACAGCATAGCAAATAAATTATTTTAACCTTGGGAATTTAAGATGTAAACACACTATTGGCTTGTTTTAGTCATTCTGCTGATACTTTCTAATGAATCACTAAAGCACATTTGTCCATTTCTTGGCTTTTAGTTCAGAACTCACTGTTGTTTATGTATTTTTCTTTTAGTACTCTCACCCCATATTCTACTATTCTTCATTATCTTCAGTAGATTCCTTTTATCTATATGAGCACAGTAAACACTTGCAACATAAAAATAGAATATAGAATGTTAAGTATTTATTCAGATGAAAGCAGACTTTTATTTAAATGATTTATTGTATATGGGCTTAATCTACCTCTCATTTCACCCGTCTATCTTTAAGAGTAAAAGATCTGACCCTAGGAAAACATAAGAACAAAAACGTTCCATGTCTGCTATGGCAATCCTTTTCATAGTATGCTTCAAGAACACTAAACAAGTCAGTACCTGGCATTAGGCTAATTTATGCTTCTTATTTAGAACAAAAAAGTGAATCAGATCATATAAAATAGCTCCAGTAATCAGTATTATCTTTAATAATATCCTCGAAATGGAAAGGAACTGTTCATCCATAGATTTTAATATTTAATGAAAGGGATCTTAATTTTAGTAAAGTGGGGACTGACTTAGCGTAACGGCAGAATGCTCGACTCAGGAGGTGACAGGTCTGTGTCTGAGCCCAAGGCGAGGCAATAGGAAGGGCATCCAGCCTTAATTCCCCAGTTTCAATCTGTCAGCTCACCTCCGAATGGAGGCTAATAATGATACATAAAACGGAAAAAAAAAATTAGAAAGGGGTGTAGTATTTTCAATGCTGACTAAGGTATCTTTAACTTAATTTCAATACTTTAACCACAGGTTACTAAAAACACTTGACATAACACTTAATCAGAGCAAGATTTTCTTACATATCACTTCTGTTTACAAAATTCTTTAGAATGGAATACTGTAATTACAAAGAACATTAATGACCAGCAACTCTTGTAACTTCCTCATTTAGGTTCTAAGCAACAGAATGATAGGAACACAAAGACAAGGCCTACATGAGAAGTTTATTTATGTTTTTGTTTGAGCATCACGATGAAGATTTAATGTTTGCTTCTAAACTTTATTAGAACCTTTACTGTTGCTCTTGTGAGCTAAGAATACATTTTGAAAAGCCTATGATAAAATTAAAAACTAATTTTGATAATAAATTACTGATCTCAGATTATTAAGAGTTAAACTGTTTGCAAAACAGACTCCTGATTTTTATTTTGTGTCACTAATTATCCCCTTCATGGGGTTGTACACCAGATAGATTGGAGTTGGGGAAATAAGGCTGTATGCCACATCCTGACAGTAATTAGCCTAACAAGTTTTGATACTAGTTAACAATTGGGGCCTCAACTGTTATCTGGACTTGGGGACTGCCTAGAAATTGAATGAAGGAACAGAAACACCGAATAAGTCAAATCCTTATAGCACACCCGCAATTAGGAAAAATTCTAATGACAGTTATCTATTAAGTTGTGTATGGTTTGTTAGTAGGTTATTTCATCTCAGCTAAGAAACAATATTCGAAATCAGGAGTTTGCAGTTTTTATAATTTTTTCCGAGTATTGTATTTTTCCCGATAGGGATATAACATCAAACTACTATCCAGAATAAAATGTAACCATATCTTTTGAAAAATTTGGTTTTCATTTCCTTAACCAGCCACATGAGAGTTTATGCTTGCCGGTTTTTCAGGCTACTATAGTGAGCTAAACTGTGTGGCAAACTGTGTTTGAGCCCAAGGCGAGGCAATAGGAAGGGCATCCAGCCTTAATTCCCCAGTTTCAATCTGTCAGCTCACCTCCGAATGGGGGCTAATAATGATACATAAAACGGAAAAAAAAAATTAGAAAGGGGTGTAGTATTTTCAATGCTGACTAAGGTATCTTTAACTTAATTTCAATACTTTAACCACAGGTTACTAAAAACACTTGACATAACACTTAATCAGAGCAAGATTTTCTTACATATCACTTCTATTTACAAAATTCTTTAGAATGGAATACTGTAATTACAAAGAACATTAATGACCAGCAACTCTTGTAACTTCCTCATTTAGGTTCTAAGCAACAGAATGATAGGAACACAAAGACAAGGCCTACATGAGAAGTTTATTTATGTTTTTGTTTGAGCATCACGATGAAGATTTAATGTTTGCTTCTAAACTTTATTAGAACCTTTACTGTTGCTCTTGTGAGCTAAGAATACATTTTGAAAAGCCTATGATAAAATGAAAAACTAATTTTGATAATAAATTACTGATCTCAGATTATTAAGAGTTAAACTGTTTGCAAAACAGACTCCTGATTTTTATTTTGTGTCACTAATTATCCCCTTTATGGGGTTGTACACCAGATAGATTGGAGGTGGGGAAATAAGGCTGTATGCCACATCCTGACAGTAATTAGCCTAACAAGTTTTGATACTAGTTAACAATTGGGGCCTCAACTGTTATCTGGACTTGGGGACTGCCTAGAAATTGAATGAAGGAACAGAAACACCGAATAAGTCAAATCCTTATAGCACACCCGCAATTAGGAAAAATTCTAATGACAGTTATCTATTAAGTTGTGTATGGTTTGTTAGTAGGTTATTTCATCTCAGCTAAGAAACAATATTCGAAATCAGGAGTTTGCAGTTTTTATAATTTTTTCCGAGTATTGTATTTTTCCCGATAGGGATATAACATCAAACTACTATCCAGAATAAAATGTAACCATATCTTTTGAAAAATTTTGTTTTCATTTCCTTAACCAGCCACATGAGAGTTTATGCTTGCCGGTTTTTCAGGCTACTATAGTGAGCTAAACTGTGTGGCAAATATATTATAACATAATTTGCACATCAAGCTCATTGTGTGTGAAAGCAACATGATAGACTCATGAAATGGTAAATATATAGTAATACCTCCAGTCATGAACTTCATCTGTTCCTAAACCCTGTTTGTGAGATGAAAAGTTCGTGACTAGAAACAATATTAATCCATTCCCCAATCCCAGAAATACACCTTTTAAAATTTTGTTCATGGGTATAAACATGTATAAATACACCTGTAATACGAGAATTACATTAATAATAGAAAGATATTCTACTCTTACTAAAATGTGGTTGATTGTTGCTGGCACACGTATGGTGGTGGAGGAGGAGGAGGAGGACTACTTCTCTGAAGGAGAGTCCCCTTCCATAAAAACGTTAGGTAACTGTTCAGGTACAGGCTGTATTTCTGGTGTTTTTTCTCTATGTTATCTTTTGGAAGGTGGTTCTTTGACTAGTGGCACAAGAAAACAATCCAGAGAAATTTGTCTTTATCTTTGCTGATAAATTTTCATAAAAAGAGACATCACATTGTCATTTAAAATGTTCACTGCTCTGTTGCTCAGTTATGTCCGGGTCATGAGTCTCGATAAAAGCCTGGACATTACACCACTTACTAAATATTTCTTGAAATTTTTCACTGGAAAATTTTATCCTCTGCTGACTCTCCTTTTGGAGAGTCTTCACCTGTTCACATTGCAACTCTATTACTTCTTCAGTGCTGAGTTCTTGTTTGTGATCCTCCACCAGCTCCTCATTGACCTCCAAGCCCATACTCTTGTCCATGGCCACAATTTCATTCACAGTTTGAACAGCTAACTCCTGCTTGAAGCCCTTGAAGTCTCTATCGCCAACACAACGTGGCCAAAGTTTCCTCCAGGCGGAGTTCAACGTGCGGTATGACACCTCCTTCCATGCCTTGTCAATGAGGCCAATGCAGTGGAGGATATTAAAGTGGTCTTTCCAGAATTCACGAAGGGTCAAATCCGTGTCGTTGGTAACCTGGAAACACCTGGCAAAAAGACCCTTCGTATAGAGCTTCTTAAAATTGGAAATCATTTGCTAGGTCATGGGCTGGAGAAGTGGTGTTGGGAGACAGAAATTTGACTTTTATGAAGTTGTATTCTATAGCAAGTTTTTCTTCCAAACCTGGAGGATGGGCAAGAGGATAGTCCATTATGAGAAGACACTTAAGGGGCAAACCTTTTTCCTTAAGATATTTCTTCACAGCTGGCACAAAAACTTCCGTCAACCACTCTATGAATAAAATCCGCGTGACCCAAGCCTTTGTATTCGACCTGCACATTACTGGAAGTCGAGAATTCACCACGTTATTGCTCTTAAAAATGCGCGAATTTTCAGAGTGGTAGACTAAAAGAGGGTTAATCTTGCAGTCCCCACAATAAAAGTGTAAGCCTGTCCATCACAGGTTTGTGGCCAGGCAATGCCTTCTCCTCTTGGGTCACATAGGTCCTTTTAGGAATTTTCTTCCAAAATAGGCTGGTTTCATTACAGGTAAAAACTTGCTGCAAAACGTAACCTTCACTTTCTCTAAATTTGGCGAATTCTAGCATGTAGGCATCCGCTGCCTTTTGGTCCGAACCAACCGCCTCTCCATGCCTAACAACACTATGAATCCCAGTTCATCGACAAAATTTTTCAATCCAGCCTCTATTGGCTTTAAATTCGTCGATTTTAGTGCCACTAGAACTTGGAGTGTTTGTTACTAAATCATGGTGTATTTGTAGAACCTTAGCCCATATTACAGCCTTACTAACACTATCTCCAGCCAGCTGTGTTTCATTTATCCAAGCCAACAATAACTTCAGTACCTCTTCTATCAACTGAGGCCTATTCTTTGTTAATATATTACTCCTATAGCCATGTCAGCCTCCTTAAAGACCTCTTCATTTTTCAAAATAGGACAGATGGTCGATTTCACCATGTTATACTGCGTGGCGGGATCAGAAACACGAACACTATTTTCATGTTTAGAAGTTATTTCTTTCTTCGTTTCCATTGTTATACATTTAGGCTTTTTAACGCCACTATAATGCACTTCACTTTCTTTGGAGCCACAGTGAGAGCTAGCTTAAAGTAAAAGGCAAAACAATGGAAAACTAGAACGAAAGAACAAAGAATGAAGCATGTACACAGTGTGAATGAACTACACAGTGCGGGAACTAATGCAAAACCGGCAGCAACCACGCGGTTGCCCGGGCGAATGCGAACGTGGTTACCTGGCCGGATGTGCATGTGCATTCATGCATTGAGGGTTTTTCGGGGGTCAATGCAAAATTCGCTTGTAAATAGTGTTCGTGGGTCGATTTGTTCGTGGGGGGTGGGATTGGAGAACACGAGGATTCGTACATAGAAATAAAAACGAGGTTTCGAACAGAGAGCAACGTTTCATATATAAAATCGGACGAGGTCTCATACATAGATTTTTTTTTCAAAAATTGATTATGAGCCAATTCAGTAATTAATGCTAATTAAGTCTTACTTGTTCCAATATCTAATGTATTTGGTATACTAGTGCAGGAGGCCCATTTTGGGGTTCCCAAAACGTTAAAAGAAAAAAATCCAAAGACAAATATTAATTTAAAAGTCATTTTATTTTAAAATATCCATATAAACATAATTATTTATATAATTATTTACAAAAATATATCGTTAGGTTAGGTTAGGATTAATATGTACAGTGAGGTTAAGTGCTAAATAAACGGCCCTTAATCTTTCACATCAAAGATATCAAATCTTTAGATTTCCTGTGTTAATTATCAGTCACAGTTGAAACATAATTAAAGTGTAAGGTTAATCAGGATTTGAAAAATTAAATACATAGGTAAGTATTAATATTAAGATATGCATCTAGAATGAATAAAAAAAAATAAAGACAAACTAAAATGCACTTTACCGCCAAAATACCCAACAGCACCCCCATTTTTCCAAATCGGAAAAACGAACAAGTCCGACCAGTAGTTACCATAATTTATGCGCAAAATCATATGACATACTAAAATGGAGTTTTCTGATAAACAGCTAATAATATTGTGGCATCTTATTTCCTATACAAAAGTTATATTTATTGAACTTTTCTATTGCATGAAATCTCGTTCTCTATTGTACGAAACCTCATTTTGTTTATATACAAAACGCAGTATGTACAAAACCTCGGTAAGCCTTTCGTGGGTCGAGGTTCCACTGTATTTTTACACCCCCATCAAATTAAATGAAAATACAAACAAATAGGGCAAATTTAAATTATCAATCATTTCTTAAAGGAAAATTAAGTAAATTAACCTAACCTATACTGATATATTGAATTTCATGAGATCTGTTCCTGCCTTGGTGTGTGAAAGTAAAGTCTTACCATGGCATGAGATATTTTTTTTTCTGACGGTGTAAAAGTATATCTTTACATGGTAAGAGATATTATTTTATGTAAATGTGGTATGAAAGCAAACATTTACTAACCAATATTCAAGTTTATTGATACCTGACATGTGCCATAAATGTTTTTAATGGTAAAAATAGTTTGCATTTAGTAACAAATTTTCAATGCTTACTGCTAGTGACTGCCCAACTTCAATTAGTATTACAGTACATAGTACTTCAGAGGAGAGAGAGAGAGAGGGAGAGAGAGAGAGGAGAGAGAGGGGAGTCTATTCCATCATTTTCAAGTTCTAGCGTGTTTAAGGTCCTTCAGTCATGCTTTGAGGGGTATTACTACAAAATACTTCATCTTCCTGTTTAAAGCATATACTTATTCTTTGTCATTGGTCACCAATCCACAATCGATGGGAAAAAATCGTGCAACTTACTATCTACCAGTTGGGCAAATCATAATTAATTTGAGAACTGTCATCTAATCGAGATGCAAACACGCTCTTTAGTATTAGTACTGTAACAAAATAAACTGCATTCAAATGTTCTGTATATAAACTAAAGACTTTAAATTGTACTAAACTTACCAGTGGAAGTAAACTGTATCATAAACAAATAATTATTACCTTTTAATAATGGAATATTACACTTAGACGAAATAGACACTTCCTATGTTTTGGTTGTCAAGATGGTCTCCTGTAGTCTAGTGACATTGTGAAAGCTCTGAAAGACCGAACTACAGTAGTAACACCACATGGCGTAACACACACACATACACACATACGTACGTACGTGTTATTACCTAATTGTGTTTACGGGAAAGAGCCCAAAGCTCGTATCTTCCCGTCTCCTCATCGGTTCCATTTTATACTTAGTGATACTTATCATACCTGTCCTTAAAACTATGGATTGAGATAGCATTAACTACCTCCTCGCTTAGGCAATTCCAATTATCAACTACTCTTACACTGCAAAAGTATTTCCTTACATCCTGCAAAGAAGTTTTCTTACGAAGCTTCAAACTATGACCTCTAGTTCTAGAGCCAGCCATATCAAAATATCGATCCCTATCCACTCTATCATAACCATGAAGGAATTTAAAGACTGTCACCATATCCCCCCTCACTCTTCTAGCTTCGAGTGATGGTAAGTCTAATTCCCTCAGCCTCTCATCATAACTGAGATTACCTAATTGTGATTACCTAATTGTGTTTACGGGAAAGAGCCCAAAGCTCGTATCTTCCCATGTCCTGATCGGTTCCATTTTATACTTCGTGATACTTATCATACCTGTCCTTAAAACTATGGATTGAGATAGCATTAACTACCTCCTCGCTTAGCCAATTCCAATTATGAACTACTCCTACACTGAAAAAGCATTTCCTTACATCCTGAAAAGAAGTTTTCTTACGAACCTTCAAACTATGACCTCTAGTTCTAGAGCCAGCCATATCAAAATATCGATCCCTATCCACTCTATCATAACCATGAAGGAATTTAAAGACTGTCACCATATCCCCCCCTCACTCTTCTAGCTTCGAGTGATGGTAAGTCTAATTCCCTCAGTATCTCATCATAACTGAGATTGCGTATTTCTGGCACCAGTTTCGTGGCATGTCTTTGAACTTTTTCAAGCTTAGCTATGTGCTTTTTCAAGTGCGGATTCCAAAAAGGGGCTGCATATTCGAGTTTTGGCCTCACATAGGTTACATAAATATTTCTGAACATTTCCTTGTCCATGTGCCTGAAGGCTACCCTTACATTTGATAAGAATGCATATGCTGCCCTTACTATGCCATTTATATGTATTTCTGGAGACAAATCTGCCAGTATGTTTACACCTAGATCTCTCTCATTTTCTGTCTCTTGAAGTTGTACTCAAGCCACCGAGTAGTCAAGCTTGGGCCTTCTTGCACTTGTACCCATTCTCATTACCTTACATTTTGAAGTATTGAATTTCATTAGCCACTTTCCTGACCACTCATGCAGATTATTTAGATCCTCTTGAAGTTCTCTACCATTGTTCTCGTTTTTTACTTTCTTCACAATCTTGTAAGATTACCTAATTGTGATTACCTAATTGTGTTTACGGGAAAGAGCCCAAAGCTCGTATCTTCCCGTCTCCTCATCGGTTCCATTTTATACTTAGTGATACTTATCATACCTGTCCTTAAAACTATGGATTGAGATAGCATTAACTACCTCCTCGCTTAGCCAATTCCAATTATCAACTACTCTTACACTGAAAAAGTATTTCCTTACATCCTGCAAAGAAGTTTTCTTACGAAGCTTCAAACTATGACTTCTAGTTCTAGAGCCAGCCATATCAAAATATCGATCCCTATCCACTCTATCATAACCATGAAGGAATTTAAAGACTGTCACCATATCCCCCCATCACTCTTCTAGCTTCGAGTGATGGTAAGTCTAATTCCCTCAGCCTCTCATCATAACTGAGATTGCGTATTTCTGGCACCAGTTTCATGGCATGTCTTTGAACTTTTTCAAGCTTAGCTATGTGCTTTTTCAAGTGCGGATTCCAAAAGGGGGCTGCATATTCGAGTTTTGGCGTCACATAGGTTCATAAATATTTCTGAACATTTCCTTGTCCATGTGCCTGAAGGCTACCCTTACATTTGATAAGAATGCATATGCTGCCCTTACTATGCCATTTATATGTATTTCTGGAGACAAATCTGCCAGTATGTTTACACCTAGATCTCTCTCATTTTCTGTCTCTTGAAGTTGTACTCCAGCCACCGAGTAGTCAAGCTTGGGCCTTCTTGCACTTGTACCCATTCTCATTACCTTACATTTTGAAGTATTGAATTTCATTAGCCACTTTCCTGACCACTCATGCAGATTATTTAGATCCTCTTGAAGTTCTCTACCATTGTTCTCGTTTTTTACTTTCTTCACAATCTTGTAAGATTACCTAATTGTGATTACCTAATTGTGTTTACGGGAAAGAGCCCAAAGCTCGTATCTTCCCGTCTCCTCATCGGTTCCATTTTATACTTAGTGATACTTATCATACCTGTCCTTAAAACTATGGATTGAGATAGCATTAACTACCTCCTCGCTTAGCCAATTCCAATTATCAACTACTCTTACACTGAAAAAGTATTTCCTTACATCCTGCAAAGAAGTTTTCTTACGAAGCTTCAAACTATGACTTCTAGTTCTAGAGCCAGCCATATCAAAATATCGATCCCTATCCACTCTATCATAACCATGAAGGAATTTAAAGACTGTCACCATATCCCCCCATCACTCTTCTAGCTTCGAGTGATGGTAAGTCTAATTCCCTCAGCCTCTCATCATAACTGAGATTGCGTATTTCTGGCACCAGTTTCGTGGCATGTCTTTGAACTTTTTCAAGCTTAGCTATGTGCTTTTTCAAGTGCGGATTCCAAAAGGGGGCTGCATATTCGAGTTTTGGCGTCACATAGGTTCATAAATATTTCTGAACATTTCCTTGTCCATGTGCCTGAAGGCTACCCTTACATTTGATAAGAATGCATATGCTGCCCTTACTATGCCATTTATATGTATTTCTGGAGACAAATCTGCCAGTATGTTTACACCTAGATCTCTCTCATTTTCTGTCTCTTGAAGTTGTACTCCAGCCACCGAGTAGTCAAGCTTGGGCCTTCTTGCACTTGTACCCATTCTCATTACCTTACATTTTGAAGTATTGAATTTCATTAGCCACTTTCCTGACCACTCATGCAGATTATTTAGATCCTCCTGAAGTTCTCTACCATTGTTCTCGTTTTTTACTTTCTTCACAATCTTTGCATCATATGCAAACATATTCATGAATGAATTTACAGACTCTGGTAGGTCATTTACATATACAAGGAACAAAAGTGGCCCTAAAACTGAACCCTGTGGAACTCCACTACTACCTCTTCTCCATTCAGACACTGAGTGTC